>CM069308.1:387500-580000 GCA_035609425.1 Epinephelus awoara | reverse complement strand
CAGTGGACAGTGATCAGGGGACAGTGATCAGTGGACAGTGACAGTGATCAGTGCACGTCCGATGACGTGTTCTCTGTTAGAGTCCGATGACGTGTTCTCTGTTAGAGTCCGATGGCGTGGTCTCTGTTAGAGTCCGATGGCGTGGTCTCTGTTAGAGTCCGATGGCGTGGTCTCTGTTAGAATCCGATGGCGTGGTCTCTGTTAGAGTCCGATGACGTGGTCTCTGTCAGAGTCCGATGGCGTGGTCTCTGTCAGAGTCCGATGACGTGGTCTCTGTTAGAGTCCGATGGCGTGGTCTCTGTCAGAGTCCGATGACGTGGTCTCTGTCAGAGTCCGATGGCGTGGTCTCTGTTAGAGTCCGATGACGTGGTCTCTGTCAGAGTCCGATGGCGTGGTCTCTGTCAGAGTCCGATGGCGTGGTCTCTGTCAGAGTCCGATGGCGTGGTCTCTGTTAGAGTCCGATGGCGTGGTCTCTGTTAGAGTCCGATGGCGTGGTCTCTGTTAGAGTCCGATGGCGTGGTCTCTGTCAGAGTTTCCTGACGTGGTCTCTGTGCGGCGGCGGCCAGTTGAACCCCGCTGACCTGATGGCTGGTCATTGATTCTCTGGACAGAGAAAAGAGGAGGCGTGTTTCCCTGGAGAGACAACTGTTTCTCTCAACGACTCCTCAGGGAACAAAAGACGTTTTACATAAAGAACCAACAGCCGGTCTGTTCACTCATTCATCACTCATTCATTCATACAGTGTAACTGTTGGAGAGAAACAGGCTGTTCACACATTCAAACTAACACTTGTGTATCTCAGATCATCTCTGCATGTAAAGATCTGACAGCTGCTTCGCACACACACACACACGCACACGCACACACACACACACACACACTGACCACTTGTTGTTTCTATGGCAACTACAGTTATAATCAATATATCTAACACTCAGAGGGTCAGCTCTCCTCAGCTCACAGACGTGAGCTAATGAACAGATGTAAAGCTGTTCCACCCTGAACATGAATAAGTCGGGTGAATATTAATGTCACAGCTCCTCCTCTGTGACGTCAAGTGACGACCTTGTAAACACCTCAACCCGAATAAAAACAGCACCTCCTACCCAATTCCAGTCATTCTGTTCTTTCTGCACATGCTCGTTTCCTTGCCTTTTGGCGCCATGACGTATATAGCGCGCATAGCAACGGGCTGAGAGCAGTCGGACTCGTTGCACTCACCTCCCTTCTTCGACCTTCGACCTCCCTTCTCCTCCACAACAGACGAAGCATTAGCAGAACAAGGTTGTTGTCGTACTGCTGCTTCAATAGAAGCAAAACAAGCCTGAAAAAGGCACTAAGAATGGCGGCGTCAAGCATCTTGTTATCCGGAGCGAGGACTGCAGTGTTTTCTTCCGGTACACGTAACATCCGCCCCGCCCCCTATCCAATCAGAAACCTAAAGGCAATTAAACTGATCTCCGTGTAAACCCTCATTCAGAATGAATATTTCCCATGTAAACTACCTGGAAAGACTTTAATTCATGATGATTTCATTCAGTGTGAAGCGGCTGAAAAAACTGAAGTTATTGTTCTTGGCCCCAAACAACTCAGAGACTCTTTATCAGATGACATAGTTTCTCTCGATGGCATTGCTCTGGCCTCTACCACTACCGTAAGAAACCTCAGAGTAACATTTGATCAAGATCTGTCTTTTAATTCTCATTTAAAACAAACCTCGCGGACTGCATTTTTTCATCTGCGTAATATTGCAAAAATTAGGCCTATCTTGACCCAAAAAGATGCAGAAAAATTGGTCCACGCTTTTGTTACCTCGAGGCTGGATTACTGTAACTCTCTACTATCAGGTAGCTCTAGTAAATCATTAAAAACTCTTCAGCTAATTCAGAATGCAGCAGCACGTGTACTAACAGGAACTAAGAAACCAGATCATATTTCTCCTGTTTTAGCTTCTCTGCACTGGCTCCCTGTAAAATCCAGAATTGAATTTAAAATCCTACTGTTAACTTATAAAGCTCTAAATGGTCAAGCTCCATCATATCTTAGAGAGCTCATAGTGCCTTATTATCCCACCAGAACTCTGCGCTCTGAGAACGCAGGGTTACTCGTGGTCACTAAAGTCTCCAAAAGTAGATCAGGAGCCAGAGCCTTCAGCTATCAGGCTCCTCTCCTGTGGAATCATCTTCCTGTTACGGTCCGGGAGGCAGACACCGTCTCCACATTTAAGACTAGACTTAAGACTTTCCTCTTTGATAAAGCTTATAGTTAGGGCTGGCTCGGGCTTGACTTGTACCAGCCCCTAGTTAGGCTGACTTAGGCCTAGTCTGCCGGAGGACCACCTATAATACACCGGGCACCTTCTGTCTCTCTCTCTCTCTCTCTCTCTCGTATCCTATTACTGCATCTTGCTAACTCGGCCATTCTGGATGTCACTAACTCGGTTTCTTCTCCGGAGCCTTTGTGCTCCACTGTCTCTCAGGTTAACTCATATTGCAGCGGTGCCTGGATAGTGTGACGTGTGTAGTTGTGCTGCTGCCGTGGTCCTGCCAGATGCCTCCTGCTGCTGCTGCTGCCATCATTAGTCATTAGTCATACTTCTACTGTTATAACATAACATGATTATTATCATACATGTATACTGCCAGATACTATACTTTCAACATATTGTACCACAGTAGCCAGAACTATAACGACAGTATTATTACTTTCATGAATGTTGTTGTAAACTACTGTCATTACCGAGGATGTCCTGCATCTCTCTCTCTCTGTCTCTCTCTCTCTGTCTCTCTCTCTCTCTCTCTCTCTCATTGTGTCATACAGATTACTGTATCATGCTGATCTGTTCTGTACGACATCTACTGCACGTCTGTCCGTCCTGGAAGAGGGATCCCTCCTCAGTTGCTCTTCCTGAGGTTTCTACCATTTTTTTTCCCCGTTAAAGGGTTTTTGGGGAGTTTTTCCTGATCAGCTGTGAGGGTCCAAAGGACAGAGGGATGTCGTATGCTGTAAAGCCCTGTGAGGCAAATTGTATTTGTGATATTGGGCTTTATAAATAAAATTGATTGATTGATTGACACAAACGTACCTGTTAGCTTTAATAATTTATTCTCTCTGTTCTCTCGTATGTGTCTATGAATAAATATAAATAATGTGTAAATCTCCAGCATGATGCCGCCGCTCCTCCCTGAGGACAGCAGCAGTTTAAAGGAGCAGTCAGGTGTTTTTAATCCACCTCTGTCCACTCCACATTCCTGCTGATCATCTGTCACCTTTCATTTGTTTCCATGGAAACCAGTTTGATGTGAAACTTCCTGCAGAAACAGGCGGGTGATGTCAGTGCAGTCAGTGCAGAGGGTGGTGTCAGTGCAGAGGGTGGTGTCAGTGCAGTCAGTGCAGAGGGTGGTGTCAGTGCAGTCAGTGCAGAGGGTGGTGTCAGTGCAGAGGGTGGTGTCAGTGCAGTCAGTGCAGAGGGTGGTGTCAGTGCAGAGGGTGGTGTCAGTGCAGAGGGTGGTGTCGGCGCAGGTCGCTGCCCGCCCGGCTGTAAGCGATAGCAGTAATTGAGACAGACGGCTGCAGCCTCCCGCCAGTTTTGTTGTTCATTGTTGTCGCTGCTCTATTGTTTACAGCTGACAACGGCAACAATAGTCTGGCCACGCGTCCACCTCCACCCCCCCTCCACCCGTCTCCACCTCCGGCCCCAGTGGCCCACTAATTATTCATAAATGCACATTTATGCAAATATGTGTCTAGATTAACCTCATTCAGCCATGTAAACAACGGGTGTGTCGGGATTACAGTTTTTAAATTAGACTGTCTGGAAGTCTGGACCATATACACTTATACACCCCCCACTCCACCCCCCGACACCACCACCACCTCATTTACATCCTGCTGCTGAGGCCACGCCAGACAAACAAGCAGAGAAAGCTGCAGGCTGTCATTAATGGCTAATGATTAAATATTTAATACAGTACAGCAGGCGTCGCCTCGACACGCGTCCTGCTCCACCCGCTAAGCTACATGATGCTAATTTACAACCTCCACTCAAAAGCACAGCTACACCTCACACACAGTTTCCTTTATCAACCAGTCAGAGCCCTCCTCTGCAGCGCTGACGAGCCACCCGTTATTGAACATTAAAATCTTTACGTGAACTTTCTCAGCGGCGTCACGGCTGCTGCTGGCCGGAGACACTTTCCCGAGCTGAAACCTCCGACCTTTGACCCTGATCCTGAAACCCTCCTGACCCTTCAGCACCTCCTCCTCCTCCTCCTCCTCCTCTTCTCTCTTTCTGACCCTAATCCTTCAGCTGCTGCTCACACACACACTTTCAGGAAACAGCAGGAACGTGTTGGAGGCCACGGGACACGTTTATAGCGTCGAGGGGTTAAACTGAGAAGGCGAACAGGAAACTGACGGCTGTCGCTCATACTGCGATCATCCAGCAGAACGACCTGTCCAACATGGCCGACACCACCTGACATCACAGAAAAACTCTGACTGAAACCACTTCCTGCTGCAGACGTCTCTCTGTGTCTCGTAGATGAGTTCACTGTCAGGTTACAGTCGCCCTTAAGATTGCTTTTCACTGAGGTGCATTTAAAAGGTGACACTAATGAGCTCATCAGTTGTGACACCCTTCTGTGTGTGTGTGTGTGTATGTGTGTGTGTGTGTGTGTGTGCACGTGTGTGTGTGTGTGTGTGTGTGTGTGTGTGTGTGGATTAGCAAAAACGAGGCTAAGAACAGATCGCAGGAAAAGAAAGGGAAATCGGTTTAATCTAAAAAAATCTATCAAATTAGAATTAAAAACAAAGACTGAAGGATGACAATGGGCCCTCTGCACCAGCGTAAGGTCTGGCAGTTGCTCTGAGGATTTCATCCTGGTACCTAACAACACGGCTCGGCCAGTCCTGATGTTCTCTGGTGAATGATGGAGCTGCGGGCTGTGAGTCGTGGGGCCCTCATGGAGTTAGGGTTAATAAAAGTGATTTAACTTGTCACTGAAAGTCGCAGCAGATGGAGGAAGAGGAGGAGACATCTGCTGTTTCCATGGTGACAGCACCACGACCTGCTCCTCATCTTCATCATCAACATCATCATCCTCATTACACCCAGCAGGACTCTGTGTGTGTGTTTCCTCGAGGCTGTAAATAATCCCACCCCTCCTAATCTGGTGGAGGAGGAGGAGGAGGAGGAGGTGTAATGTAGCTGATTCCTGTGAGGTGAAACCATTAAATAATCCACAAACCACTAAGATTCATCAGCACTTCTCCTCTTCCTGTTTCCCAGCATGCACCAGCTGTCCCTGGAAAAGACCCAGAAAAAGAGCACCAATCAGCCTTAAAGGGTTAAATACGTCTAAAAGCAGCACAGGAAGTGATGTGGCTCCAGGCTTCAGAGGGTTAAAGGTCAAGTTACATTTAGCCAACACACACACATGGTTACGTTTAGCCAACACACACACACACACACACACGTGGTTACGTTTAGCCAACACACACACATACGTGGTTATGTTTAGCCAACACACACACGTGGTTACGTTTAGCCAACACACACACGTGGTTACGTTTAGCCAACACACACACATACGTGGTTACGTTTAGCCAACACACACACACATACGTGGTTACGTTTAGCCAACACACACACGTGGTTACGTTTAGCCAACACACACACACACACACACGTGGTTACGTTTAGCCAACACACACACACATACGTGGTTACGTTTAGCCAACACACACACACACATACGTGGTTACGTTTAGCCAACACACACACATACGTGGTTACGTTTAGCCAACACACACACACACACGTGGTTACGTTTAGCCAACACACACACACACACACACACGTGGTTACGTTTAGCCAACACACACACACATACGTGGTTACGTTTAGCCAACACACACACATGGTTACGTTTAGCCAACACACACACACATACGTGGTTACGTTTAGCCAACACACACACACATGGTTACGTTTAGCCAACACACACACACATACGTGGTTACGTTTAGCCAACACACACACACATGGTTACGTTTAGCCAACACACACACACATACGTGGTTACGTTTAGCCAACACACACACACATACGTGGTTACGTTTAGCCAACACACACATACGTGGTTACGTTTAGCCAACACACACACACATACGTGGTTACGTTTAGCCAACACACACACACATACGTGGTTACGTTTAGCCAACACACACACACATACGTGGTTACGTTTAGCCAACACACACACACACGTGGTTACATTTAGCCAACACACACACACACACACACACACATACACGTGGTTACGTTTAGCCAACACACACACACACACACACACACACACACACACACACGTGGTTACGTTTAGCCAACACACACACACACACACACACACACACACACACACACACACGGTTACGTTTAGCCAACACACACACACACACACACACACACACATATGTGGTTACGTTTAGCCAACACACACACACATGGTTACGTTTAGCCAACACACACACACATACGTGGTTACGTTTAGCCAACACACACACACATACGTGGTTACGTTTAGCCAACACACACACATACGTGGTTACGTTTAGCCAACACACACACACACATATGTGGTTACGTTTAGCCAACACACACACACATACGTGGTTACGTTTAGCCAACACACACACACATACGTGGTTACGTTTAGCCAACACACACACACACGTGGTTACATTTAGCCAACACACACACACACACACACACACATACACGTGGTTACGTTTAGCCAACAAACACACACACACACACACACACACACACACACACACACACACACACACACGTGGTTACGTTTAGCCAACACACACACACACACACACACACACACACACACACACACACACACACACACACACACACACACACACACACACACGTGGTTACGTTTAGTCAGCATACACACACACACACACACACATACGTGGTTACGTTTAGCCAAGACACACACACACACGCATGGTTATATTTAAGAAAAAACAACAGGGTTTGGCTTCAAAATCTTACAGGAAGTGAACAGCGGCCTCCTGGGTGACAGTCTGGTGTTGGACCCATCCACCTCTCCTCCCACCATCCCTACTTGGACTTTCGCTGCCTGAACTTTCGTCCTTGTTTCCTCCTGACGCCCACCCCCTGGGTATCAGATGGGTATCATGCCGACATTGAAGGGCAGCTTTTTTTTGTCAGTGTCTGACGCCAGAAGTCACTGACCAAGTGCTGGATTTTGATGACTTCAGAGTGAGAGCGGGTTGTTCACTGCAGTAAAAGTACTGACACCAAACCGTGATGATACTCAAACACAAGAATCAGTCCTGCACTCAAACCTGACTGAAGTCAAAATATCTGAATGTGGTAAAGATATGCAGGAGTCAAATATTTCTCTGTGATGTTTGTTGGGTGAATATTTTGTCTGTCTGTCTGTCTGTCTGTCTGTCTGTGTGCAGGCTCAGTGGTGCCTTCAGGGTCCTTGTCTCGCTGTCGGCCACTAACACCTATAAATTAAGTAAATTGCGGGGGCGGAGGAGCAGAGGGAGGAGGAGGAGGAGGAGTGTGGTGATTGTTGGAGCGCTGCGATCCGATCAGACGGGTTCTCCTTCATCTCTTCATACTCGCTGCTGATCTCATTGTAGCCTCCAATCCAAGTTAGCGGGGATTATCTCCCATGGAAAGGGCATTAAGAGGCGGATAACCTCAGCTTGGAGGCAGTTAATCTAGCAGCATGTTAATGAGTCTTGTAGTGGATTGCTTAAATTAAAAGCAAATATCAACAGTCATTTGGCTAACGGAGGCGAGCGCCTGGCCTCAATAATAGTGCATTAAGTGATTTGAGTGGCAGTGGGGTCGCTGCAGTAATCATGTAATGTGAGTGAAAAACAATAAAATTAACAGGTTATCAGGAAATGAAGGCGGCGAGGGGACGAAGAAGAGGAGGGACAGACCCAACTGTGTTTATCAATTTATCACTTTGTATAAGCTGAACATGACAAACTGCAGCTCCTGAATCACCAGGATCTCTGTCGGCTTTGTTCCTGAAAAGCACATTTGTTATTTATTCTTTATTATAATGATAATATCAAAACTTTATGTTTGTTTGTTACGTTTCAGCAACGCTGTGGTTAAAGTGTGGTTCAGTTCAGGCACAGCGTCACCTGGTTATGGTCAGAAAAACATTGTGTTGTGGTTTTAAAATACCTGCAAAGGTTCAGTAAAAAACAACTGTATTCATGGCACAATCCTGAAAGGAAATGAAGTGGTGTCTTAGTTAAAAACTACCTTTTTTCGCGGCACTATCAGATAAAACTAAACACATTATTAAAATACATATTAACCATAAGTCAACCTGATGATTAAGTTTCAGTTAATAAATGTTTTATAAATAAAGTGACACTGAAACTGTTTGAAGGTCATTTGAAGTGTTAAAATAAAGTTGTGGATTCATCAGTTGTGACGTCTGGTTACGTATTCATCACATGACTTTATTCATCATGCAGCAGTGAGTTTTGTCACTGTGGTGTTTCCTGGTTTATCAAACTGATCTTCTGGTGAAGTGATGACTGTTCCTCACTGAGTCACTTCCTGTTACCTTTCTCCCAGAATACTTTGTGTGGTTTGACCCCACGGAGACATGACATGATGTAAAAGTGAAGCTTTGATTTGATTCTCCAGTCGTCCTGCAGCAGCCCGGCTGATATTAAAGGCTGTAAAACAATATGTAATCTAACAATATAATCTGACTTCATATTAATCTGTCTTCAAACATCATGTCTCCAATATGTCCTCTGTCCCTCTGCAGAGACCTGATTAAACTCAGGGGATTTCACTCTCACTCACACACAGCCGCTGGAACATAAACTGTATTCAATAAATAATATTTAATATAGGATGAGTTTTTATGAAGCAGCTCCACCAGCCGGACTGCTGCTGTCTCAAGAGTGTATTAAGACATGATTATGTTGTTGTGAGGTTGACAAAATATCAGAAACACCTTTAGTGCGGTCTTACATCATGGACAAAAAACATGGTCTGTCAACATGTGATTGGCTGACACACAAACACAGAGGTTTATATGCTTCTTTACATGAAATCAGACAGACAGCAGACAGGAAACACCTTCTGGATGCCAACAAACACTGATAGAACGTCAGGACGGCAAAATGAAACAAGAAAGACAATAAGTTGCTATGGTTGTGTTGCTTACAAAAATGACACATAGAGACAGACAACCATTCACACCTAGGGACAATTTAGAGTCACCAATTAACCTGCATGTCTTTGGACTGTGGGAGGAAGCTGGAGCACCTGGAGGAAACCCACACTGACACAGGGAGAACATGTCGGAGCACCTGGAGGAAACCCACGCTGACACGGGAGAACATGTCAGAGCACCTGGAGGAAACCCACACTGACACAGGGAGAACATGTCAGAGCACCTGGAGGAAACCCACGCTGACACAGGGAGAACATGTCAGAGCACCTGGAGGAAACCCACGCTGACACGGGGAGAATATGTCAGAGCACCTGGAGGAAACCCACGCTGACACAGGGAGAACATGTCAGAGCACCTGGAGGAAACCCACACTGACACAGGGAGAACATGTCGGAGCACCTGGAGGAAACCCACGCTGACACAGGGAGAACATGTCGGAGCACCTGGAGGAAACCCACGCTGACACAGGGAGAACATGTCAGAGCACCTGGAGGAAACCCACGCTGACACAGGGAGAACATGTCGGAGCACCTGGAGGAAACCCACGCTGACTTCTTTTAAGTTTAATGTTGTTTGTACATTTTTATTGGTCTGTTTGTTCAAGTGCTGATAAAACAATAAAAAGTTTAATCTTAAAAATGAACAAAGGTTTCTGAATCAAACTTTCCTCAGCTGTTGTCTCTGCATGTCTCACAGTGGGTCAGACAGGATGACAGAAATATAACAGCCTGAGTGTATACATATATAAACACACATATATATATTCATATATATATATATATATATATATATATATATAGATAGATAGATAGATAGATAGATATAGATATGTATAAGTATGAGAGACACAGTGTGGGAGCTTAGTGCTGCTCTATGAATCACTTTGTGTCTCTTCTCTAAGCTTATTGAAGAGAAACTGCAGCTGTCAACATCTGGACTGATGCTAAACTCACGCAACATCTGCATTAACACACTGAGTTTATACCTCACAGATCACACTCAACAACATGAGGACACGTGGACACGTCTTCTGTCCTCTGTGTTCATAGCACCCTGTAAAAAATACTTCATCATAAAGTCCTCTGTTTAAAACCCTGCTCATGTTAAAGTACAGTCAGTTTGGTCCAGTGGTTCCCAACCTCAGGGTCGGGCCCGTCTGAAGAGTCACCACATAAATCGATGATCGATGATGGAGGTCAGAGAGTTTTCATGAAGCAATAATATTTGCTTTATGATACATTTAGTGTAGAATAATGTGGGAGGGATTTGTGCCGCAGCAGCAGATGTTTGTGTCTTACAGTGAAACAACAGATTGAAAGCTGCTGTTTTTATCTCCCATATCTTTATCTTCATCCATCACACGTTCACATGACGAGTGTCTCATGCTGCTGCTGTTTGTGACTCAATTAAATCCAGTCATGCTATTCATACACACATGTTCACACAAGGCGGCGTTCATGTGAACTTTAAGATATTTTAACATTTTGAATCATGACAGCCAACACTTTATGTAAAGTACCTGACTTTATGTAAAATACATAACTTTATGTGAAGTACGTAACTTTATGTGAAGTACGTGACTTTATATAAAATTCATAACTTTATGTGAAGTACGTGACTTTATATAAAATTCATAACTTTTTGTAAAGTACGTGACTTTATATAAAATTCATAACTTTATGTGAAGTACGTAACTTTATGTAAAGTAGGTGACTTTATATAAAATACATAACTTTATGTAAAGTAGGTGACTTTATATAAAATACATAACTTTTTGTGAAGTACGTGACTTTATGTAAAGTACGTGACTTTATATAAAATACATAACTTTATGTGAAGTACGTAACTTTATGTAAAGTACGTGACTTTATGTAAAATACATAACTTTTTGTGAAGTACGTGACTTTATGTAAAATACATAACTTTATGTGAAGTACGTGACTTTATATAAGGTAGCTCTAGTAAATCATTAAAAACTCTTCAACTAATTCAGAATGCAGCAGCACGTGTACTAACAGGAACCAAGAAACGAGATCATGTTTCTCCTGTTTTAGCTTCTCTGCACTGGCTCCCTGTAAAATCCAGAATTGAATTTAAAATCCTACTGTTAACTTATAAAGCTCTAAATGGTCAAGCTCCGTCATATCTTAGAGAGCTCATAGTGCCATATTATCCCACCAGAACTCTGCGCTCTGAGAACGCAGGGTTACTCGTGGTCCCTAAAGTCTCCAAAAGTAGATCAGGAGCCAGAGCCTTCAGCTATCAGGCTCCTCTCCTGTGGAATCATCTTCCTGTTACGGTCCGGGAGGCAGACACCGTCTCCACATTTAAGACTAGACTTAAGACTTTCCTCTTTGATAAAGCTTATAGTTAGGGCTGGCTCGGGCTTGCCTTGTACCAGCCCCTAGTTAGGCTGACTTAGGCCTAGTCTGCTGGAGGACCCCCTATAATACACCGGGCACCTTCTGTCTCTCTCTCTCTCTCTCGTATCCTATTACTGCATCTTGCTAACTCGGCCATTCTGGATGTCACTAACTCGGTTTCTTCTCCGGAGCCTTTGTGCTCCACTGTCTCTCAGGTTAACTCGTATTGCAGCGGTGCCTGGATAGTGTGACGTGTGTGGTTGTGCTGCTGCCGTGGTCCAGCCAGATGCCTCCTGCTGCTGCTGCTGCCATCATTAGTCATTAGTCATTCTTCTACTGTTATTATACACATATGACTATTATCATACATGTATACTGCCTGATACTAATATATACTTTCAACATATTGTACCACAGTAGCCAGAACTATAACGACAATATTATTACTTTCATGAATGTTGTTGTAAGCTACTGTCATTACCGAGGATGTCCTGCATCTCTCTCTCTCTCTGTCTCTCTCTCTCTCTCTCATTGTGTCATACAGATTACTGTTAATTTGTTATGCTGATCTGTTCTGTACGACATCTATTGCACGTCTGTCCATCCTGGAAGAGGGATCCCTCCTCAGTTGCTCTTCCTGAGCTTTCTACCGTTTTTTTTTTTTTGCCTGGTAAAGGGTTTTTTTGGGGAGTTTTTCCTGATCAGCTGTGAGGGTCCAAAGGACAGAGGGATGTCGTATGCTGTAAAGCCCTGTGAGGCAAATTGTATTTGTGTTATTGGGCTTTATAAATAAAATTGATTGATTGATTGATTGATTGACTTTATGTTAAGAACGGAACTTTATGTGAAGTACGTAACTTTATGTAAAGTACGTGACTTTATGTAAAGTACGTAACTTTATGTGAAGTACATGACTTTATGTGAAGTACGTGACTTTATATAAAGTACGTGACTTTATGTAAAACACATAACTTTATGTGAAGTACGTGACTTTATGTAAAGTACGTGACTTTATGTAAAGTACGTGACTTTATGTAACGTACGTAACTTTATGTAAAGTATGTAACTTTATGTGAAGTACGTGACTTTATGTGAAGTACGTGACTTTATGTAAAGTACGTAACTTTATGTGAAGCACGTAACTTTTTGTGAAGTACGTAACTTTATCTAAAGTACGTGACTTTATGTAAAGTACGTGACTTTATGTGAAATACATAACTTTATGTGAAGTACGGAACTTTATGTAAAATACGTGACTTTATGTAAAGTATGTGACTTTATGTTAAGAACGTAACTTCATGTAAATTACGTGACTTTATGTTAAGAACGTAACTTTATGTAAATTATGTGCCTTTATGTAAAGTACATGACTTTATGTAAAGTACATGACTTTATGTGAAGTATGTGACTTTATGTTAAGAACGTAACTTTATGTAAATTACGTGACTTTATGTAAAGTACATGACTTTATGTGAAGTATGTGACTTTATGTTAAGAACGTAACTTTATGTAAATGATGTGACTTTATGTTAAGAACGTAACTTTATGTAAAGTACGTGACTTTATGTGAAGTATGTGACTTTATGTGAAGTACGTGACTTTATGGTAAGAACGTAACTTTACGTTTGTCATAAATGTTAAGTACGTAATTTTACGCTGAGTACATTACGTGACGATGCCATTTGTGAGACTTTAATCAATTAGCTATCATATGAACTGTATGTACCCAGACACACTGAACAGCCTCAGGATGTTTGATGTGAAATGATTCTCAGTTTGTTTCTCAGTGGCTCCTCTCCACCTGCCGCAGCTAAACTTTTTCTGTTTTATATTTTGATTTGTACAAAGATTTACTGCTGACGGAGTTCTCTCAGTCCGAACAGGAAGAACAGAAGGACCCAAGAACACAGCCCTCAATGCAGACTGGGTTTAATGATACATTATCACAGTGTGACAGGATGAACACATGATGTCCCTGTCCTCTCTGTATCTTCAGGGACAGGATGAGCACATGATGTCCCTGTCCTCTCTGTGTCTTCAGGGACAGGATGAACACATGACGTCCCCATCCTCTCTGTGTCTTCAGTGACAGGATGAACACATGACGTCCCCGTCCTCTCTGTGTCTTCAGTGACAGGATGAACACATGACGTCCCCGTCCTCTCTGTGTCTTCAGTGACAGGATGAACACATGACGTCCCTGTCCTCTCTGTGTCTTCAGTGACAGTATGAACACATGACGTCCCTGTCCTCTCTGTGTCTTTAGTGACAGGATGAATACATGACATCCCCGCCCTCTGTGCAGTCTTTCATCTGTGCAGGTTTTCATTAGACCAATCCAATTTTCATTAGTAGCATGTCTCCTGGTTGGACGGGGTGGGACAGGGATGGACGGGGGTGGGACGGGGTCTGAGGGGATAAAGTGAGTAAAACCACTTTGTTTCATTATATAATGTGCAGCAGGAACAAATATAATAATATTAATGGGATAATTTAATGCTGTTTTCTTTATTTGATGCACTCTGACTCTGACGGCTAATCTGAAGCCATTGTTTAAAATAGATTGAAAAATGAAAGAAGTCCAAACAGCTAATCCTCCGCCGAGGTCACACACACACACAACCACTACATGTACTCAGCTACTGAGTATCTGTAATCCACTACTGAGTACTGATACTCCACTACTGAGGACATCTATTCATCATTAGTCATCATTTTGCATCCCCAAAGTTGCCATCCTAAACCTGTGACTGACAATATTTATTATGAGCTCCTTTGTTTTAAGCACATTTGTATTCAAGAAACACAGTCACTCAGCACACTGTCCTCCCTGCTGCCTCCTTAAGGACACCTGAGCATTATACTACAGCAGACCTGATGAACGTGTGGGCAAAACATGTTGTTTGTAACATTTAAAAATTAAGATTAAATGAACTAAATAAATTAAAAGAAGAAATAATTCAGTCCTCCCGTGGTTGGTGTTAATGAGACACATTGTGGTGCTGAATTTTTATTTGTTGGGGTCCCTCAGGGAAAAATGCTGGGGCCACTAATCCTTTATATTTTATTACAATTAATGATGTAATATGTCTCCTTCAGACAGAAGATGTCTCTAAGACTGAGGACAGAGCAGTGACCTGTGGCTGCTGTTATATTCTGTGTGAAAGAGTGGTAGTTTGTGGAATACTCCTGAATGGGGGCTCAAACTGTGGTGCAGGTTCACCTCTGTGTCTAATGGCTTGTTTTGTGTCCTAAGCAGCAGAGTTAATCCGTCAGGACGAGAACACGCTGAATAATCATGACAATAATGGATAAAAAGACTTTAATCTGCCTCTTAATGTAGCCACAGTTGTCTAATCCACATCTTATTTGTTGTGTTTTCCTGCGGGATGAGATGGTGTTTAATCGACTTTGGGAGAATTAGTTATTCCTTATTACCGTCGTGGTTTTTACAGGACTTTCCTGGAAAATCCCATTCAGCACACATTTTAATTTCATTTCTGCGGCTCAATCATGTTGAAGGCAATGTAAATAATCCAATAACATTAATCATCGTTTCTTTTCCTATTTGTCCTTGTTTGTTTTCTGCCCCCAAAAATAGACTGCTGCGGCCGCCGGATTGGAGACGTCCACTCTGCTTTATTGGTTTTTTAGATGGTTTTATAAAATGTCATCATGACCCCAATAACTCAGCCTGAGGAGAAGATTTCCTGTTAATCATGTGACAAACTGCAGCAGGGTCCAGTCTGTTAAATATTCTTATAATCCATGTGTTTTATTCTCTGACTTCTCTTTTTCCCTTCTTTAATGATGAGTTATTAAATCATCCTTTAATAAAGACACTTAATCAGGTCACATTTCGACTCACTCAGTCCGGATTTTATGATACATGTACAAGATGACTCATTATTAACATTATTAGTGAGTCATTCAAACTGTTGACCTTTAGTGTAACATTTATTCATTGGCTTTGCTCTTTTTTAAAAAAAAATCTGAACATTAACAAAAACCATCCCTCCGTCACCACCGACACAACGTTCACAACAACAGGAAAAACATGCAGAATGTTAAATAAAAACACAACAAATACATCTGAACATAAAATATAAAAATAAAATGAACTCTCAGAAGCAGATAAAGAGAAACAAGCAGCACTGAAGATGTCGACCCTTTGATAAAGGCTGTCACTAGCGTTAACACCACAATCACAATGCAACTAATGTCCAAATTTAACCCTTTATTTTTATTTTTTTGCATTCATTGCGTGCTGCTGTTTTGTCCCTTCGTGGTACCCTTACTTGTAGTTCAGCCGCTGCAGCAACTTCCTGTTTCCTGCTGCAGCAGTGATGTAAAATCAGACACCGCTGATCTTCTGAGCATCTCCTCAGCTGCAAGGCATTTGTTAATCTGAATTCAAATACCACTGAAATACTTTAGGCTCTGCTCATGAGCTGAGCTCACAGGTGAGGCTGATCAGACTGATGACATCAGACGATGACATCAGACTGATCGCCAATGACAACAAATCAATCAATCAATCAATTTTATTTATAAAGCCCAATATCACAAATCACAATTTGCCTCACAGGGCTTTACAGCATACGACATCCCTCTGTCCTTTGGACCCTCACAGCTGATCAGGAAAAACTCCCCCCAAAAAAACCCTTTAACGTGGAAAAAAAAAACGATAGAAAGCTCCGGAAGAGCAACTGAGGAGGGATCCCTCTTCCAGGACGGACAGACGTGCAGTAGATGTCGTACAGAACAGATCAGCATAATAAATTAACAATAATCCGTATGACACAATGAGACAGAAAGAGAGAGAGACAGAGAGAGAGAGAGAGAGAGATGCAGGACAGACGGTAATGACAGTAGCTTACAACAACATAAATGAAAGTAATAATATTAGAAATAATAATAATATATAAATATCTGATAGTATACATGTGTGACAATAATCATATGTGTATAATAACAGTAGAAGTATGACTAATGATTAATGATGGCAGCAGCAGCAGGAGGCATCTGGCAGGACCACGGCAGCAGCACAACCACACACGTCACACTATCCAGGCACCGCTGCAATACGAGTTAACCTGAGAGACAGTGGAGCACAAAGGCTCCGGAGAAGAAGCCGAGTTAGTGACATGCAGAATGGCCGAGTAAAATAGATACAGTAATAGGATACGAGAGAGAGAGGGAGAGAGAGAGAGAGAGAGAGAGAGAGAGAGAGAGTATTATAGGGGGTCCTCCGGCAGACTAGGCCTAAGTCAGCCTAACTAGGGGCTGGCACAAGGCAAGCCTGAGCCAGCCCTAACTATAAGCTTTATCAAAGAGGAAAGTCTTAAGTCTAGCCTTAAATGTGGAGACGGTGTCTGCCTCCCGGACCGATAGCTGAAAGAAAGAACTAAGGTTATGTTGGAGTGAATCAGCACAGACCTGAGGATCAAACTGAATGAAAGACGTTAACCACAGAAACTGACTGAAGTGCTGTGTGTGATTTATTATGACTTCAATCAAGGTGAGGGAAATCTGTTAGCTGCTAGGCTAATTTATACAATGTAAAACGCCATAGGCTTGTGCTAATAATGTTAGCATGTTGTATTTGTAGGGAAAAGGTGTCCAGATAAAGACAGTGTGTCCTATGTGGCCAGAGTGTCCCGTGTGTCCAGCTGCTGCAGATTGCAGATGATAAGACAGATAAAGAGGACACAGCCTAATAAGACTCAGAAATAAGGCAGCTCAGTCCAGATGTCCCTGCTGTGTGCTCTAATCCACGTCTTACAAGATGAAAGTGGAATCTTCCATCAATCAATTATGATCCAAACATACTGAATTATCCCCCCCCCCCCCCACACACACACACACAAATCCCTCAAATTATTCCTAATAATCCTCCTGATGGGATCACATGACCCAGATAGAGCAGAGACATCAGTCACATGACCTCCTGTTCAGCTCAGCCTCCTCTCTGACGGACAGAGGGACACTTCAAAGCATCAGTGACTTATTAACGAGACATGTTACCATCATGTTAGCGAGACACGTTACCATCATGTTACGTCACTGTCATGTTTGTCTTTATGTCCCCGTCAGCAGGACGTCTGTCTCTTCAGCACACACGCAGCTCCACGTCTGACTCATTATTTTATCATCTTAAGGGACACAAATACCAGACAGAAAGGACACGCGTGTTTGTGAACATACAAAACTGATATTATATCATCATACAACTGTTTATAGACAGAAATGAAATAATAAACGTCTGTTTACATGTCAGCTGATTCGAATCAAAACTGAAAATAGACTGAAGTTATTTGTAGTTTTTCTGCAGACATTAATGAGCTCAGCTCGTCGACACGTCAGCTTCAAATAAAGTTACAGGAAATAAAACAAAGTTTCTTCTGTTTGATCAGTTGTTTTTCTTGATTTGATTCATTCTGGATTTATAAACTTTAATTGTTGATGTTTGTGTTTTATTTTCTAAATCTCACCATCAGATTAATTTATTTTTACTCCTTTAATGTTTTATCTTTTCTTCATTTGACAAACTTCATGTTTAAATAAAGTTTTTACTGTTTGAAGAGCACGGAAACATTTTCACTTTCATTCCATATTTAGTTGATTTGTCTCTCTGTCCCCCTGTCTGTCTCTCCCCCTGTCTGTCTCTCCCCCTGTCTATTTGTCTCTCTGTCCCCCTGTCTGTCTGTCCCCCTGTCTATTTGTCTCTCTGTCCCCCTGTCTGTCTGTCCCCCTGTCTATTTGTCCCTCTGTCCCCCTGTCTGTCTGTCCGTCCCCCTGTCTCTCTGTCCCCCTGTCTGTCTGTCCCCCTGTCTCTCTGTCCCCCTGTCTGTCTCTCCCCCTGTCTATCTGTCTCTCTGTCCCCCTGTCTGTCTCTCCCCCTGTCTGTCTCTCCCCCTGTCTATTTGTCTCTCTGTCCCCCTGTCTGTCTGTCCCCCTGTCTATTTGTCCCTCTGTCCCCCTGTCTGTCTGTCCCCCTGTCTCTCTGTCCCCCTGTCTGTCTGTCCCCCTGTCTCTCTGTCCCCCTGTCTGTCTCTCCCTCTGTCTATCTGTCTCTCTGTCCCCCTGTCTGTCTGTCCCCCTGTCTGTCTCTCCCCCTGTCTATCTGTCTCTCTGTCCCCCTGTCTGTCTGTCCCCCTGTCTCTCTGTCCCCCTGTCTGTCTCCCCCCCTGTCTATTTGTCCCTCTGTCCCCGTGTATGTCTGTCCCCCTGTCTCTCTGTCCCCCTGTCTGTCTCTCCCCCTGTCTATCTGTCTCTCTGTCCCCCTGTCTGTCTGTCCCCCTGTCTGTCTCTCCCCCTGTCTATCTGTCTCTCTGTCCCCCTGTCTGTCTGTCCCCCTGTCTCTCTGTCCCCCTGTCTGTCTCTCCCCCTGTCTATTTGTCTCTCTGTCCCCCTGTCTGTCTGTCCCCCTGTCTGTCTGTCCCCCTGTCTGTCTCTCCCCCTGTCTATTTGTCTCTCTGTCCCCCTGTCTGTCTGTCCCCCTGTCTGTCTCTCCCCCTGTCTATCTATTCCCCTGTCTGTCTCTCCCGCGTCTATCTGTTCCCCTGTCTGTCTATCTGTCCGTCTGTCTATCTGTTCCCCGTCTGTCTATCTGTCCCTGTGTCTGTCTATCTGTCCCCCTGTTTATCTGTCCCCCTGTCTATCTATTCCCCTGTCTATCTGTCCCCCTGTCTATCTATTCCCCTGTCTATCTGTCCCCGTGTCTGTCTATCTGTACCGCTGCCTGTCTATCTGTCCCCGTATCTGTCTATCTGTCCCCCTGTCTATCTGTCCCCCTGTCTGTCTATCTGTCCCCGTGTCTATCTGTCCCCCTGTCTGTCTGTCTGTCCCCGTGTCTGTCTGTCCCCGTGTCTGTCTGTATGGAGCTGCTGTAGGTGGATTAGTGTCCTCATTGTCTCTTAAAGTCAATTGTATGTAAATCTGATCCACTCAGCTATTGTCTCTGTCTGTCCACCAGAGGGGACAATAATAGGAAGATTACAGGACCATTACTGTAACTGACGAAGAAGAGGAGGAGGAAGAAGAGGAGGCTGTGATGGTTACTATGGGTGTTTGATGTTGTTGTTATGGTGACTTACCTGGTTGCTATGGTGTGTTGCTAGGGAATTGGGAAGATGTTCCAGAGGCAGGCGGTTGCTATGGTGATTCCAGGTATGTGTTGGGATGGAGGAGGCGGTTGCTATGGTGACAGTGGAGAGGTACATGAACTCCTGAGTATTAGTACTCTCTAGTATCAGTAGTCTTGATACTTTTACTTGTTGCCTCACAGAGACTCTGAGGGATCGTTACAGATCAACAGTTTGTTCTTTCATCAATGATCAATGACCCCCCCCCCACACACACACACACACACACACAGGGACCATATGGTGTCCTCTGTGTGGTGAATGGATGATGGATGACTCCTCCCACCAGATTCTCCACAGACCGCCATCAGTTCCACAGCAGCATGTGATTGGCTGCTGCAGGTTAATGAGGTAATGAGTGAGCAGCTGCCACACACACACACACACACACACACACACACACACACACACACACACACAGTGTTATTGATGAGGCCTGAGCCCCCCCCCCCACCCCACAGGCTGCAGGCGTCATCACAGTCTGTCAGTTTGTCCTGATGGTGGCGCTGCAGCTGGTTAACGTGAAGGTTCATCCTCTGGAGAGCAGCGAGGACAGACAGACACTTTCATCTTTATATTTATTTCATTTCTCTTATTTTATTCTTCAAATTTCAAGAATCAAGTAGAAAACAAATAAATAAAAAAACAAGACAAATTTCAGTTTTATTTCTTTTTATTTTGTGTAAATAAAGTGTAAAAACACACGTTCATGTTCACATCTGTTGTTTGGGTTCATGTTCATATTCATGTGCTGCATTATTGTTATAACAATAATAATGATGATAACTGTACATCCCTTCATCTCGTCACACCTGGATCCCTGCTGCAGCATCTTTTCTTACCTAAATCAAAAATCTGTTAAATGACTTCAGACTGCCAGAGACCTGATGACATCACTCCAGTTTCAGCCTCTTCACACTCCCAGTGTGTTTTAGATTTGAAGGTTTCACTGATGACTTTTGAGGCTCATCATGGTCCCAGCTGTGTCTCTGACCTCGTAGTAGGCTACCGTACACACCAGGACGTACTTTGAGGTCCTCGGGCAGCAGAGGCCGTCTGTCTGTCCCAGAGGCTGAACACTCAAGAGGACCGAGTGTTTGCTGTCGGGGCCCCGAGGCTCTGGGACAAACAGGTCGGTCGAGTCAGCTACAGTCCCAGCTGGACGAGGACATCTAACTGGCCTACTGTCCTTGTCCCAGTACACAAGCACGGGAGGGGAATCCATTTATTGAGCCAAGTATGTGCGACTCCTCTACGATAGGTGGAGATATGCCCCCTTTCAGCTTGTTAGTATTGGACCTTTTTCCTGTTGACCTATTACGTCACAGACCAAACAATGGACAAACAAGTTAGCTACGGTTAGCTAGCTGCTAACTGGTACCATGGTGGACAACTTTACAGCTCTGTGCATTTGGTCCGTCCAAAAAGTCACGGCTCTGGATGTAGATTTCTCCATGTTGTTACCGGCTTCTTCTTCTCTTACACATTTAATGCTATTGGACTTCTGGGTCAAAGCCCGGGGCGGAAACTGTGGAGCATGCTCAGAGCGCCTCGGCCAGTTTGGGTCTGATTGACTGTATACATGCAGGAGTCACATGATCTGTGACACATGCACTGCAGGACCATTTCACTCACACTGACATGTTTACAGGGATTTATATAAATCAGTTTTCTCTGTCGTCATGGAAACAAGTGTCATGTCTTTTCTCTATTAGCGACATCAGGGCTCCAAAAAGAAAAGACACAAAGGGAAATAAATCAAAGTGACTTTTCAAGGCAAATGTAAAGTTGTGTGAGAGACACTGAAGACAGAGGGCGGGGCCTCACACTGCTCAGCACCTGTTTGGAGGAATGTGAAAGATTTTATCTTGTTGTGTTTTTAAATAAAGTTTTATTTCTCCGTGACATCAACATCCATTACTCAGTAACATCAATAATAATAATAATAATAATAATAATAATATCACACATGTGAATGATTTTTATTTTTTTAATCTTTAAACAAAAGTGTTTTTGTACTCTCGTGTTTTCGGCCACGTTACCACTTCCTGTCGCTCTGACGTCATCAGACGGCGCCGTGTTGTCATATGTCTATAGTAGCAGAGGTCTGTGGTGAAGACATGATGAAAACTAACGTGATTAACGTGTTCATTTAACGGAGCAGCTGTTGACGGGTCGGACTCGGTACGTAAACATGTTTTTACAACCGGAAGCTGGTGTTTGAGCTGTTAGCATGTTGCTAAGGTTCCGGCTCCGTGTGTCAGGGCTCAGCTAACTGTTAGCATGTGAACACACAGCTCCCAGGAATGTGACTGAGGAGTTCATATTAATGTTGCTGCTCACAGACACTTGTCTTGAGTCACAGTCAGACATGTGACCATGTGACAGACAGTGGTGATGAAGACTGGTGTCTGTTCTTCACCTTCATCAGGCGGAGAGGAGCAGGACCTTCAGATCTGTCATTAAACCACCTCAGTGAATGAATATGTTCATACTGCACTACACACCAAACATCAGTGCATCATAGCAGGGGGATGTTTTCATGTGTCGATATGGTATTCATGTCATATACGTCATTAGTGTGACTAGACTAGAATAACTAGACTAAAATAATATGATCAGCAGCTCTTTCAGTTCAACAGACTCATTCTGCTGCAATAAAAATGTCTGCAGTGACGAACAGACTGAAAACTTGATTGTCTCAGATAAATCACATGTTGACTCAGTTTCCTTTGGTTCTTTAAGAGTTTGTCGTCACAGTCAGGTTTCAGTTCAAGCGAGTTATGTGAGACTGTCTGCTAAACAGGTTCCTTCCCTGTGGGACGATAAAGATGAGCTCCAACATTTACTGGTTGTTAGCTGCAACTCAGGAATGTCTTTAACAACATGTGCTACGTTACTGGGACTGATGACTTCTACCAACAGGCTCATGTCACAGATGAATGTGTGAATGCGTGAATGATGACTCCACACCAAACTGTATTCAGATATTCATGAATCTAATGTTGGTTTGTTCCTCGAGACAAAACACCATCAGATCCTCAACACCTGCCTGCTCTTTATTTTTATTCACTGTTGTCACTTTTAATGGCGCACATGATGTCATCCCTCCTCAACAATATTTGAGTTATATGTGAAGCACATTGTGTGTAACCATGAGTGTGTGTTGCTGTAGTTTCAGGTCCTGACTCACATGAACATGAATCAACCAGCCTTCAGTCTGTATACTGAGCACTGAAGAGTGTAACCCTCCAGTCAGTGTTTATTCTCCTGTGTGTTTCTGTGTCTCTAAAACACAGCTCAGATATTTAATGAGGTCTTCTCTGTGATTGGTCCGTCAGACTGTCAGGATGCAGCTGTCGTAGCTCCACACAGAATGAGTCATGATGAAGAGACCAAAGCTGGCCGGAGTCTTCCTCTTGGCGGGCTGCCTGCTCGCTTACCTGATGTTTGTGAAGCGTCACTACTCTGCCGCAAAGCCCGAAGCCTACAGACTACCTCCCCACCTCCGGCCCGCCTCGCAACAGCCTGCAGACAATAGGCCTGTCCCTGCCGCCGCCGCCGCCGCTGCTGGACAGAGCTTCCAGTATGGCATCATGTTTGATGCTGGGAGCACTGGGACCAGAGTCCATGTCTTCAAGTTCCAGATGGAGAATAACGGTAGAGGACAGATGTGAGGCAGAGCCCCTGATATGAGTCCACACCAAACCCCATTCACATATCTGCTAATTTAACATCAGTTCACATGTAGATGAACGTTAATGAGGAACAGTGGTGTATTCTGTAGGGCTGGTGGAAATGATCAACACAGCATAGTGTTGTTTGGCAATATCGAGTCGATACACAGGTGTATTGAGTTTGATTTTTTCATTATATAAATTATTATTATTGTAAGTTCAAATTAAACATTTGGTGGCCCACTAGAATAATAAAATCTTTTCAGATCATTAGATTAATTTTGCTGCAATAAAAATCATCAAAGTGAGATGAACAGCCCGAAAACCTTTGTCCAGTTCCATAAAACTGATGTTGACAAAATGTTTTCCTTTGGGGACAAAATTTACAGGTGAAAAATGGTAATAAATCACAATATGTTTTATCACAATACTCAGCACATGGCAACATCATATTAGTAATGTATCGTGACTGAATTTCCATGTGGGGAAAATCCAGGAAGTAAAGCAAACGTTGAAGAAAAGTACACTTGCAAGATAAATGTGACACTTTCTAATGTCACAATGGAGGGACAACTACGCAGGTTGATTTTAGCGCTGCTCATCGTGGACTATATTGCTGTCATTGTTCATTTTAGTCAAACCATACAGTTTGAAAACGAGGCGCGGCTCCAACTAGAAAACAATGTTTTGATGCATTGGATGTGCTGAATGTGCATATTAAGGCAGTACAGGAGGAGGTGCACATTAATAATCCTCCAGGACTGTAACATGCTCATGTTTAACCCAAACAATGTGTCATGTGACTGCAGTTGCTTCACATCCAGGTCGCAACACCTTCTCACCACAAACCAGCCGCACCAGAGTTCATTTACAACCGGACTGAGACCACCTCTTCAAGAAGGTCTCAGTCCGGTTGTTTTGGTGTGTTCACACCTGCACAAATGAACCTGACCAAACAGGACGGGTGTGAACACAGCCTTAATGTCAGTTTAGGTTTGTAGTTTGTGGTGAAGTCTGTTGGAACATCAGATATTTGGAGCAGATACAGACATTTGGAGCAGAGGCTGATACGAAACAGGATATTTGGAAGTTAACTCTGTGTATTGGATGCTAAATGGATTCATATGGATCCTTTCAGATTAAATTGTAAAGGCTTTTAGTGTATTTAAAATCCACACATTGGCCTAAACGTTAATTACCAGATGTGAATCCCAGCAGACAAGAGGAGCTTTCAGCCTGTAAGTCGAGCTCTGCCGCCGCTCGGTCCAAATGGACACAAACTCATTAGTGCATTTGAGAGGTTTTTTTGTTTATTAGGCTTAGAGAAAGTTTCCTGCTGAGCTCGGCCAAATGCCTTCGTTATCGCATTTCCCGCTAAGCTAAATCACACAGGCTGAGTGCTGTTTTGGCTCCTTTGTTAGCATCAGAGCTAACGGCACTAATGGCAGCACCTGTTAGTTATACAGACTGGATTGTCATTAAGAGCTTAACGACAGCTCTAATGTCGGCACAGGTCCAGGGTCAGTCCGCCACGGGGACAGAATTCAATTAACTGTGGCTGTGAGGACTTTATTGCCTTTTCCTTCACCGCCCCCCCCCCCCCCCCAACACACACACACGCACACACAGACATCTTTATTTTCTTTGCATGTTTTTGAATGTGTTTGTCATTTGTTCAAGCAGAAGCTCCCAAACTGGCCCACGAGACGTTCAAGGCCATCAAACCTGGACTGTCTGCGTACGCTGATGATCCAGACAAGGTTGGTGTCACCAGAACACCAGATTTAATTAACGACTGTCTGACAGTGAACGCCCCCCAATTTCATCTCTAACCCATTTAACATCTTTAACTAGCCGCCATAAAACTGAACATGTGACAGAGCTCCATGTGCTTCACTCTCTAGTTAGTTATATTTTTATTTATATATTAATTTATTTGTAATTTTTTAATGAATTAATTTTAAACTTAGATATTTTTGTATCAGAATTACCATCCCTCTATTTTTCCACTTTTATCTTTATTTTTTTTTTTAGATTTTTTTTTAGTAAAGATTCTTTAATGTCTTTAATTAGATACATTAAACAGTGTTTGTGTTGTCCTCAGTCTGTCCGTCCACACAGGAGCTGCTCATACGTCATTCAGTTGATGTCCTCTGTGTCTCCTCTCTGTGTGTCCTCTCTGTGTCCTCTCTGTGTGTCCTCTGTGTCTCCTCTCTGTGTGTCCTCTCTGTGTCTCCTCCCTGTGTGTCCTCTCTGTGTGTCCTCTCTGTGTGTCCTCTGTGTGTCCTCTCTGTGTGTCCTCTCTTTGTCCTCTCTGTGTCTTCTCTGTCTGTCCAGTGTACAGCAGGAATCCTGGAGCTGCTGGTGGTGGCCAAGTCCAGCGTCCCCCCCTCCGTCTGGGACATCACCCCTGTGGTCCTGAAGGCCACAGCTGGCCTCAGACTGCTGCCTGGAAGAGAAGCCAAACACCTGCTGGACAGGGTGAGAAACACAGACACAGAGACAGAGACAGAGAGACAGAGACACACAGAGGTCTTTAGACATAGCTACACAGACAGAGGGACGGTTCATGCTAACTCCTGTTCTCTTCCTGTGTGTCCAGGTGAGGGCGGTGTTTGAGGACTCTCCCTTTCTGTCCAGAGACGACAGCGTGTCCATCATGGACGGCACTGATGAAGGTATGACGTCTTTAAGTCCTCTGTATGTCTGGTGAGAACCATCAGCTGGAGCTTTACAGTGACCGTCAGCTCTGTGTTTATCTGTCTGCGCACCGTCAGAGAGGCCCCACCCCTTAACGATGTGTAACTTTAAGCTGTAATAAAATGTAAACAGGTGAGTTGTATAGAATCGAGCCCTGCACAGTCGTCATGGACACCAAAGAGGCTGTAAACATGTGAACATGGAGGTGTGTTGGAGCCGGCCTCTAGTGGTCATTAGAGGAACTGCAGGGTTTTGGATTCATGTTTTCATCTTGGAGGATTAACCATCAGGTAGGAGAAGAGAACACCTGCACACTGGCCTGCTCCTGACAGTAAACTTTATTTATATCTATTGAATAGTTTGATATTTAAATTAACAGGACAGTGTGAAGGTGTTCTTACCTGTGGACACACCCCCCCTCCACACACACACAGTGAGAATCAGACACAGACGTTACCGCCGACCTGCAGATTTTATCTGACTCACAACGAGTCTTTGACTTGTAGCAGGCTCTGTCAGGGTGGGCTCTATCAGGGCGACTCTTTCAGGGCACTCTGTCAGGGTGGGCTCTGTCAGGGTGGGCTCTTTCAGGGCACTCTGTCAGGGTGGGCTCTGTCAGGGCGGCTCTGTCAGTCTTGTGAGAGTTACATGTTTACGCTCCACCACAACGTTTCCCCTCACTGTCGTGCAGAACATCAGTCAGAATAAACACAATGTGCAGGGGGCTGCTGTGATTGGTTCAGCTCACAGGTGATCTGTCACATGTGGAGAAGAGGCTGTGATTGGAGAAAACTTTATTGGCAAAAATTGAATAATGTATATGGTAACAGATCGAAACAATATCACGACACAAACATTGCCATATATACTGTATGGATTTTGGACTTCACGCCTACCTAAAATGAATCATCCCACGCAGAGGCGGCATGTATCTGTGTGGCTTGTGGCTCCTCTGGCTCCCTTCCAGGACCTTTTTTTCATCTGTCAGGAGTCAGGACCTATTACATCATCAACCCAGCAACAAGCTGGGAGAGCTTGTGTGCATAGAAGTGCGTCACAGTGGGAAAGATGGACTGTGGGCTTCATTTTGTAAAGAAAAAGATGACAAGGCAAAGTGCATGTTCATCGGCTGCAAGTCAGGTTGCAATCAAATCTGAAGAACCATTTACGGAAGCATCAATGTTCAAGTGTGTACTGCAAAGATGTCTTGCGGTCTCCGAGCTGAGTGTGTCTGCCTCTGCCAGCACCAACACATCGCCAGCACCTGCAGTAGTGTCAGGGACAGGAAGCATGACACATTAGTCTCCAGTGTTTCTATGTACTGACTTCATCTGGTTGCAGCTCGTGTTGCTGCCACTGAATGTTTTTTAGTTTCAGCACTGCAAGTGTGAGTTTCCCTCTATAATGTCATCTGTTGACCACAAGGTGTCACTGCTGCTGCCACAGTGTAACATAAAGTCCAGTCCTGCGTATTGGTTGTGGCTCAATAAGTACAGTTTGACATTCACAATGTTTTCTAACACATGTCTGTGTGACTCGTACACTTACACTAAACGCTCGCAGCTTGCCGGCAAAACGGCCCAACATTCGCTGAAAATCTGGCAGTGTAAAAGGAGCTAATAATAATAATAACAGGTGACTTCTGCCTTCCCTGGTATTGGAATCAAACTTTGAATCAATAAGAATTGAAATTGATAAAATTCAAATTATACCTAACCCTGAAGCTGAAAACGCACCAGTGCTGTTGTGGCATATTAGGTGACCTGTGTCGAGTGTCGCCCTGAGCACACACCAGACGGGTCTTCTGACGCGTCCCTTTGAAGGCTGCAGCCCTGAACTGATACACAGCTGATGTGTTGGAATGTGCGTTACACCATGTCTGTTGTGTTTACGTTACTGTGTGGTGACTGAGACAGGACACCATCGCTGTCTCCCACCTGTACTTCCTGCAGCAGATGAACTTCCTGTGGATCTCCAGTTTTGGTTACAGACTGATATAAACTGTTTGTGTGATCCTGACGGAGCTGCAGCGTGGACACTTGTATGGATCCAGATGTGGAGGCCTCAGCTGCCAGATGTTTGGGCCCAGCTGTGACCTCCCTCCTTCCCGCTGCACTAATACCTCTGTAGATGTGCTGTATCTATATATGACATGTAGGTCCTGTGTTTGAGAGGCGCTTGCTCTGTGTGCAGATATAATCCTTTTTAAAGTAGTTCATACAAGCAATTATGGCCATGTGGGATAATGTCCCACTTAATCTTGGGGGGGGGGGGGGGGGGGGGGATTATGTGGCGCGTTTATTCCTGAGGCTGAAATGTTTTCTCCTTCCCTCTGAGTGGGATCAGCTCGTTACTCCCATAAATGTCTTTTAATGATTACTGAATTAACTGCGCTCCACTTTCCCTCTAATGGACACACTCCTGCTCTCGTCCATCAGCCTTATTATCTCGCACATATTTGGCCGGTCTTGGCCTGGATGCTCGGAGATTACCCCGAATGGAGAGACTTATTGTTAATGCAGACCTCTGAGTGGTTAGCGGGGGGCGGCGGCTGCGGTCGGCAGCATGCTAAGTGCCGGTGTTTGGCTTCCTGACCTAAAGCAGAGCGTCTCTGAGCGCCTGTTTGTTTTGTTTGGAAATAGCTTCTTAGAGTCGGGCGGTAAAGCTCCATGATACAGTTTCTGTCAGGCTCTTTCATCATCCACCGGGGTCAGAGGTCGCCGCTAAAAGGCTCTAATGCACGCAGCCCAGTGACGGATGCTAATGTCGTCTTTGAGTTGACCTGAATAAGCAGATCTGTCCTCCGTCAGCTCACAACACTTCTTTACTCTCAGCATTCATCTTCATTTATTCACTGAGCGTCCAGGAGGACTCGCTAATGTCCGTTAGCTTGTTAACACACAGAATATTCATAACAGGTAACGTTCTACAGACACACGTTTGTGATCAGCTGTTGAGTTTGTTCACACGTACATTTACGGAACATGCAAAAGTGACGTCTGATATTGAATAACTACAATCATACGCAACAAGGAAAAGATAACGATGATGATGATGATGATGATGATGATGATGATTATAGAGATGGAGGAAGGTCGTTCCAAACAGATGATCCTCTGTATTTCAATGAATATTTATTAAGAGAAGTTTTGACGGAGCAGAAGATGAAAGTCCTCAGAGTGTGATGTGAATATGACTGAGTGTCTGGAAAACACTCACACATCGGACCATCATTATTACATGAGCTGGAATCACCTGATTTGAATCGCGGTGTGACTTTAAGGTCACTTTAAGACTTAACACCTGTTCTGTGCACTAAAGTTCAGCCATGTGAGGCTCAACGACAGATAAAGTGTTGATGAGGCTGGATGTTGTTTCATCACAGCCTACATTGTGTGAGGATGTTCAGGATAATGTTCTGCTCCTCCTCAGAGGGACGACGCTTGCATGAAGGTTCATGGATACTGGCTGATATTTAACCTTTATTGTTACAGCACATACAAAAATAATGCAACACAAAGTGCTTCACACACACACATACACACACACACACACACACACACACACACACACACACACACACACACACACACACACACACACACACTTCACAAGTTAAAGATATCTTTATTGTCCCTGAGGGCAATTTGTGGTGCAGCCAGCAGCAGAACAATAGAAATAACAATGACAGTTACAGTTCAAATAAGCAATCCAAAAAATACAATAGAGAATAACAATAAATAGTAAAAAACATAAAAAGGTAAAGTGACCACAGTGCGTGCAGTACACCTTAAAATGGCTTAAAAAAGGCCAAAAATCACCCATTATTCAAAAGGCCAATGGCCGCTGGAACCCAGAGAGACTGTAATGGTAAGGACTAAACAGGAAGTGAGAAGCACCAGAGGCAGGATACTCACAATGCAAAACAATCTTAGATCCGCTGATAAGTGAGTAAATTAAATAAGATACATAAATAAATGATGAAATAGAAGAATATATCAGCGGAAGAGAGAGTAACAAAAATAAATAAATAAATACACAATGATCATAAATACAAAATTTAAAAATAAATATTAATAATATTAATAATAGTAATGAAATAAAAGCCAGTTCCATTTAAAGCCAGACTGAGTTTGTTTTTAAACTGACACATTCACCAATATTTAAAAAAAGAATAATAGATTTAAATATAATAATAATAATAATAATAATAATATAATAATAATGATAATAATAACAACAACAACAACAACAACAATAATAATAATAACAATAATAACAATAATAATAATAACAATAACAACAATAACAACAATAATAATAATAACAATAACAATAATAATAACAATAATAACTATAGCAATAACAACAATAATAATAATAATAATAATAACTATAACAACAATAATAATAATAACAACAACAACAACAACAATAATAATAATAACAATAATAACAATAATAATAATAACAATAATAACAATAATAATAATAACAATAACAATAATAATAACAATAATAACTATAGCAATAACAACAATAATAATAATAATAATAATAACTATAACAACAATAATAATAATAACAATGACAATATTAATAATAATAATAATAACTATAACAACAACAATAATAACAATAACAATAATAATAACAATAACTATAGCAATAACAACAATAATAATAACAATGACAATAATAATAATAATAATAACAATAATAATAACAACAACAACAACAATAATAACAATAATAATAACAATAATAACTATAGCAATAACAACAATAATAATAACAATGACAATAATAATAACAATAACGACAACAACAACAATAATAATAATAATAATAATAATAATAACTATAACAACAACAATAATAATAATAACAATGACAATAATAATAATAACAATAATAATAACAACAACAACAATAATAACAATAACAATAATAATAACAATAATAACTATAGCAATAACAACAATAATAATAACAATGACAATAATAATAATAATAACAACAATAATAACAACAACAACAACAATAATAACAATAACAATAATAATAACAATAATAACTATAGCAATAACAACAATAATAATAACAATGACAATAATAATAATAATAATAACAACAACAACAACAACAATAATAATAATAATAATAATAATAATAATAATAATAACAATAATAACAATAATAACAATAACAACAATAATAATAATGACAATAACAACAACAATGATAATAAGACAAAATCTTTTCCTGTGGAGCTGCTTTAAACACAACAGACATGGAGCAGCTGTGACTGACTCATATGATGTCATATGATGTCATATTATATAACACGTTTACACACCTTTTTATTTACTCCTTCACTATATGAGATCATATCTATGATTTTGTATTCATACGTTGTTTCTGAATTCACTGTCTGACATAGTAACCATAGAAACACATGTAAATGTTTTGATGGACTCTGTCTCTGTATGTGTCTGTATGTGTCTGCAGGGATCTCTGCCTGGATCACTGTCAACTTCCTCACTGGTGACTACACACACACACACACACACACACACACACACACACACACACACACACACACACACACACATTGTATATATATTATCAATAACAGGAAGTGTGATCAGATTAATGTGCAGTAAAGAAACAGTGATCAGCTGTTATTGTATTAAACTGGAGCTCTGTGTCTGTCTCTCTCTGTCTCTCTCTGTCTGTCTCTCTATTTTTCTGTCTGTCTCTCTGTGTCCCCCCGTCTCTCTGTCTCTGTCTCCAGGTGACCTCCACAGTGTGGACTCTCCCACAGTGGGGATGTTGGACCTGGGTGGGGGGTCGACTCAGATCACCTTCAGCCCTCAGGACGAGGTGAGGACGAAGGACACTGACACACACAGAGGACACTGACAGGCTGCAGTTCATCATCACATCACCACACACATCTTCATCTCCTCCTCTTCTTCCTCCTGTGAGGGTTGGGGTTAAACTGTAACACAGGAAGTGATTAGAAACACCTCAGCATCCTGAGTGTCCTCTGTCCTCCTCTGGAGCTGTGAGAACTCTCAGAGAGGACATGCCCTCTGAGGAGCTCCTCCCAGAGCTGTAAACCTTTAGGGGATTTTTCTATTTGAATTCACGCCATCAGCAGGAACGCTGAGGCGACGTTCTGTAAGCGGCCCCAGTGGTCGGCAGAGCAACGTCACATTCACCTTCACCAGTCAGAGTGCCGTTGGATTTTTAAGCGTCCATGTTTGCGATAGTCGTGACCAGAGGTTATGTTTTCAGGTTGTTTGTCCCATTCTCTCAAACGTGATATCGCAGGAGTTTCTTCAGATTTGGCACCAACGTCTGCTCGGACTCAACAAAGGACTGATTAGATATTGGTGGTCAAAGGTCAAAAGTCAAGGTCACTGCGACCTTGACTGTCTCATTCTTGTGAACATGATATCTAAAAAAGGTGTTCACAAATGTCCACAAATTTGGCACAAACGTCCACTTAGACTGAAGAATAAAGTGATGAGAGTTTGGTGTTCAAGGTCAAAGGTCACTCTGACCTCACAGAACATATTTTTGGGCATAATTGATGAATGTTGACACAAATTATAACAAACTCATGTCTGATGATTTTGTGTTTATGTGTGTGCAGAAAACCATCCAGACCTCACCAATCGACTACATCAGGTCCTTCCAGATGTTCAACAACACACACACTGTCTACACTCACAGGTACATACACGCACACGCACACACAAACACACACACACACACACACACACACACACTTCATACACACACTTCATACACCCTGCATTGTTCAACAGCAGCGTTCACACTGTCAGAGGATACCTGAATCAATACCTGAATCAATAACTGAATCAATACCTGAATAAATAAGTGAATATATAACTGAATCAATACCTGAATCTATAAGTGAATCAGTAACTGAATCAATAGGTGAATCAATACCCGAATCAATAACTGAATCAATACCGGAATCAATAAGTAAATCAATAACTGAATCAATACCGGAATCAATACCCAAATCAATAACTGGATCTATAGGTGAATCAATACCTGAATCAATAAGTGAATCAACAACTAAATCAGTACCCGAATCAATAACAAATCAATACTTGAATCAATAAGTGAATCAACAACTAAATCAATACCCGAATCAATAACGAATCAATACCTGAATCAATAACTGAATCAATAGGTGAATCAATACCTGAATCAATAACTGAATCAATACCTGAATCAATAACTGAATCAATAACTGAATCAATACCTGAATCAATAACTGAATCAATAGGTGAATCAATAACTGAATCAATAACGAATCAATACCTGAATCAATACCTGAAGCAATAAGTGAATCAATAACTGAATCAATACCTGAAGCAATAAGTGAATCAATAACTGAATCAATACCTGAATCAATAAGTGAATCAATAACGAATCAATACCTGAATCAATAACTGAATCAATACCCAATTCAAAAACAAATCAATACCTGAATCAATAACTGAATCAATAACTGAATCAATACCTGAATCTATAAATGAATCAATACCTGAATCTATAAGTGAATCAATAAGTGAATCGATAACTGAATCAATACCTGAATCAATAACTGAATCAATAAGTGAATCAATACCTGAAAACATAACTGAATCAATACCTGAATCAATACCTGAATCAATAAGTGAATCTAACTGAATCAATAAGTGAATCAATACCCGAATCAATAACTGAATCAATACCTGAATCTATAAGTGAATCAATACTTGAATCAATAAGTGAATCAATAACTGAATCAATAACTGAATCAATACCTGAATCAATAACTGAATCAATACCTGCTCTGTCTGCAGTTATCTGGGTCTTGGCCTGATGTCGGCTCGTCTCACAGTGTTAGGAGGCGTGGACGCTTCTCCTCGTACGTACCTTCATTCTTCCTCTGTGGTTTTTTCCTTCCTTGTTTTTCAGTTTGATTTATCCCCCCCCCCCCCCCCCCCCCCCCACACACACGCACACACACACACACACACACACACCAGATAAATAAGCCATTATCTAATCTTTTAATAACACAGCAAGATTAATTCTTCCTCTGCTCTGCCAGCTGTTACTGCTGCAAGACACACATGCAGCCTGTCTGTCTGTCCGTCAGAGCTGAAAGTTAGCACAGTCAGAAACATGTCCGCTCCACTCATATATATGTATATATCACCTGTGCAGCACAGTCAGAAACATGTCCGCTCCACTCACATATATGTATATATCACCTGTGCAGCACAGTCAGAAACATGCCCGCTCCACTCACATATATGTATATATCACCTGTGCAGCAGTCAGAAACATGCCCGCTCCACTCACATATATGTATATATCACCTGTGCAGCACAGTCAGAAACATGCCCGCTTCACTCACATATATGTATATATCACCTGTGCAGCACAGTCAGAAACATGTCCGCTCCACTCACATATATGTATATATCACCTGTGCAGCACAGTCAGAAACATGTCCGCTCCACTCACATATATGTATATATTCCGTGTGCAGCACAGTCAGAAACATGTCCGCTCCACTCACATATATGTATATATCACCTGTGCAGCACAGTCAGAAACATGTCCGCTCCACTCACATATATGTACATATCACCTGTGCAGCACAGTCAGAAACATGTCCGCTCCACTCACATATATGTATATATCACCTGTGCAGCACAGTCAGAAACATGCCCGCTCCACTCCTATATATGTATATATTCCGTGTGCAGCACAGTCAGAAACATGCCCGCTCCACTCCTATATATGTATATATTCCGTGTGCAGCACAGTCAGAAACATGTCCGCTCCACTCATATATATGTATATATCACGTGTGCAGCACAGTCAGAAACATGAATAAAGATATGTGTCTCAGATTCAGTGGTCCATCAACAGGTCCTTAACAGACATTAGATCTAATGTCATTCATCCATCTGTTCATTTTAAGCCTTTCAAAATAAAAGTCTTTAAAATACTAACATTTTATTATGTACTACTATTATCCTGTTCCTCCAACACTGACCTCTGCACAGCTCCACAGGTAAACTACACACCTGTGGTGCTTAAAAAAGGTAGACATGATTTGGTTAAAAGGTGAAAGGTGTCGTGGGCGTGTCTTAGAAAGGGTTAAATGTGACTGAGGTCTGATAACAGGTCCTGTGTGTGTGTGTGTGTGTGTGTGTGTGTGTGTGTGTGTGTGTGTGTGTGTGTGTGTGTGTGTGTGAGCAGTAGGCGGCAGCACTGAGCTGGTCAGTCCCTGCCTTTCTCCGGAGTCGTCGGTCAGGTGGGAGCACGCCGATGTCATCTACACTGTGAAGGGACAGAAGGCAGGTGAGCTCCGTGCAGGGATCTGATTGGACGATGAGTTCTGGTTGGTTACCCATCATGCAGCTGGAGTGTGTGTGTGTGTTTCAGGGGAGCCAGTGTACGAGGCGTGTCTGACCAAGGTGGAGAAGGTTCTGTACAAGAAGGTGATGAAGGCGTCCGAGGCTGAAGACGTGGAGTTCTACGCCTTCTCCTACTACTACGACCGAGCCGTCGACCTCGGGGTCATCGGTAGGAAGCTAATGCTAATGCTAATGCTAATACTAATGCTAATATTGGACGTTGATGACACTCAGCTGTTTGAATTATTACACGGCCGACAGTCACACTGTGGGTACAGACGGGCTTCATATGAAACATGGACAGAGTGCAGGGCTCTTCTGCAGCTCTGTGAAACCACCATGTGATGTCAACATGTCTGACACATGACCAGGACACATCACTCATGGTATCATTGATGATGTCACTGCTGTCACCCATGACACAGATCTGAACTCAGGTCTGTCACATCATAGCCAACACTGGTCTGTGTTCTCTGCAGTGACCCTGAACATCTCCCAGGTGTCTCCAGGTGTCTCCAGGTGTTCTGTGGTTCTCATGTGCTGTGATGTGTTTGTGTGTTCAGAGGAGAAGATGGGCGGGACCATCCGAGTGGCTGATTACATCACTGGAGCTAAAAGAGGTGAGACAGCGCCCTCTGCCTGTCAGCACTGATAACTGCACTCTGTCCTGTCCAACATTTAGAGACATGTCTGTCCTGATCATTTGACTCTGTAGGACGGAGACTGTCTGTAGAATCATCCTGTGATGATTAAGTCTGACCTCATTAATATCTGATGTTTTAATTAGATTCACTTTAATTTCACTCTGTTTCTAAATGAAGAATAAATTCTGTCTGAACCACGAGAACGTTTCCAGACCGCCTCCTGAAGGCAAAGTAAACAGCTGACGGTTGGCTCCGTCCAAACGGTCTCATGATGAACAGAGTCCTGATGGACACCTTAAGATTCTGTATCTGGACTTTAGGACACTGAGGGAACTCCTTGTCACAGACCTGAAGTCTTTAAATCTTTATTCTGAATGTTTCTCTTCCTTCACAAACATGTTTTATAAAATCTTTTCCTTGTTTGTATCATAAAGTTTTTGTTCTGTATTTGTGTTCTTGTTGTTTTTGTCCCTTTAAAAATGTTTTGTTGTAACGCACTGAGGGAACTCCCTCTGGGCTCAGACCTGTGAACTGATCTGAGATCTGCTGTGTTGTCTCAGTGTGCGGTGGCCCGTCCGTCAGTCCTCTGCAGAGCCCCTTCCTCTGTCTGGACCTGGTCTATATCTCAGTCCTGCTGCAGGAGCTCGGCTTCCCCCCACACAAACAGTTCAAGGTGAGGAACACCTCAGGGTCTGGGTCTGGGTCTGGATGACTGGGGTGTGTGTAATGACCTGTGTCTCTGTCTGTGTCCCAGTTGGCGAGGACGATCGGCGGCGTGGAGACCAGCTGGGCTCTCGGAGCGACGTTTCATTACATCGAGTCTCTGAAGAGACACTGAAGCTTTTATTGTGAAAGGACTCTCACACTTCCTGAATGTTTGGAGGAGATCCTGGACTTCCTCCCAAAGACTCACCATGACCTCATACAGCACCAACACCCGTTTACGTTTAGCAGACGGACTCATCACTTCCTGCTCTTCACCTGCAGCCGTCAGGCTCCACACCCCTCTGACATCACATCTGACCGTCCAATCAGATGCTGCTCTGCTCCTCAGACTCCGTCCAGGTGGACGTGGCTGCACTTTGCTTCATGTCTCAGCTCTGACGGACGACTCGTTGTCTCGTTCCTGAACAAAGTGACCTCATGGAAACACTCACAAAAACTCGACCTCACAGGCGGCGGTGAAACATTAATGCGTATATCTACTCGAGTACTGTACTCGAGTATTTTCTGCTACTTAATAAACTTGTGCTGCACTACGTTCATCTGAAGGATCATTTTCAGATTGAGATTTAACGTCTGATCAGTTTTAAAGACGTGACGCGCTCTGATAAATCCAGCGACTCAGTTAACTGAGAAGCTACGACGAGTTAATACTCTAATAATAGTAATTGAGTACTTTGACTTTTACATGTGATACGTGCAGTACTTTTTGATGCTTGTACTTGTACTCGAGTAAAAGATGAGTGTTCCACCGCTGCTTAAAGATCACTGACAGTTTTTACCTCCAGCTCGTTCAGCAGAGACTCAAAAGTTCACGAGCTGCGACGTTTCAGATGTTAAAGAATATTTCATGTCTTTGTAATCAGGTTTATGAAGGTGGATCAGAGCTGCACATGATATTTCTACTGACACTCAGTGTTTGTGCCAAAAATATTTTATCAACTCTTTTTTTTCCCCCCAACTTTTTTCCAGACATTTTAATTTTTTTTGGCTATTTTATCATTTTTTTCTGAATTTATTATATTTTCTGACTTTTTTGTTTTGTTTTCATAGATGTTAGGGTTATATGTGTCTCAGGCCTTTTGAAAGAGAAACAGACATTTTTAACAGATATTTTTCAGTTTGAATCTTTGAGTATTAACTTCAAAAATTTACATCACATTTGAAACTTTCTGGGAACATAGTGACGAGTTCGAGATGTTTACTGAAGCACTAAAACTTTAAAGAGTGAATCTGAAGCGAGGACACACAGTCTGCTCCTCGGTCCCAGTTTCACCAGTAAACACAGTCACTGGGTTCCGGTCTCTGACCTCATCATCATCATCTTTTCTGTTTGTATCGACGGCTGATTGTTTTCTACTCTGAAGGACTTCCTGTTTTTACATGTTTGTGTGTTGGGTACAAAATCTGCAATAAACACACGTAAATGTTTCTGAAGTGACGAGTCTGTGTTTGTTTTAACGTCTGACAGCGGTCGACTCGACTCACCAAGTCGCACCAAATATCTGCACTAATAAAATAATAAACTAATAAACTGTGACAGATGGTCGGCAGCAGATGTTGATTTTATATGTGCCAAACTCAAAGGTTGATGAGACCCTGAACGCACCATCAGTGAACACAAAGCTTTATTTCATGTAAACTTTCCCCACAGAAACAAGCTGATAAAAACAGGTAAACACACACCTGTCGGGTCACTGTGACGTCACAGTGTGACATCACAGTGACCCAACAGGAAGCAGGCTGACAGATTGACCTGACAACATTGAACGCAGCAGCAGAGACACTGTAAAGCTTACAGTTATTAGCTCTGACTGTAGCTTCAGTAACAGGACGTGAGTGAGAACAGGAAGAGGCGGGGTCTCAGCTAAGGAGGCGGAGTCTCAGAGGAAGGCGTCACACCACTCCTTCAGACACTGAGCGCAGGATCCAGCCTGACGGGAGTTCGCTCCGCTGGCGTCTTTCAGCCACTCGGTGAACATCTCGGTGTCTTTCTTCAACAGCAGGAACTGACCCAGAACCACGTACGCCTGGACACACACAGGAAGTACGTTTAGACAACACTGTCTGATGAGTTCAGGTGTCGTTCAGGTGTAGTCTGATGTGTTCAGGTATAGTGTGATGTGTTCAGGTGTCGTTCAGGTGTAGTCTGATGTGTTCAGGTGTAGTCCGATGTGTTCAGGTGTAGTCCGATGTGTTCAGGTGTCGTTCAGGTGTAGTCTGATGTGTTCAGGTATAGTGTGATGAGTTCAGGTGTCGTTCAGGTGTAGTCTAATGTGTTCAGGTATAGTGTGATGTGTTCAGGTGTAGTTCAGGTGTAGTGTGATGTGTTAAGGTGTAGTCTGATGTGTTCAGGTGGAGTCCGATGTGTTCAGGTGGAGTCTGATGTGTTCAGGTGTAGTCTGATGTGTTCAGGTGGAGTCTGATGTGTTCAGGTGTAGTTCAGGTGTAGTCTGATGAGTTCAGGTGTAGTCCAATGTGTTCACATGTAGTGTGAAGTGTTCAGGTGTAGTCCGATGTGTTCAGGTGTAGTGTGATGTGTTAAGGTGTAGTCTGATGTGTTCAGGTGGAGTCCGATGTGTTCAGGTGTAGTGTGATGTGTTCAGGTGGAGTCTGATGTGTTCAGGTGTAGTTCAGGTGTAGTCTGATGAGTTCAGGTGTAGTCCAATGTGTTCACATGTAGTGTGAAGTGTTCAGGTGTAGTCCGATGTGTTCAGGTGTAGTGTGATGTGTTCAAGTGTAGTTCAGGTGTAGTCCGATGTGTTCAGGTGTAGTCTGATGAGTTCAGGTGTAGTTCAGGTGTAGTCCGATGTGTTCAGATGTAGTCTGATGTGTTTAGGTGGAGTGTGATGTGTTCAGGTGTAGTTCAGGTGGAGTATGATGTGTTCAGGTGTAGGTCAGGTGTAGTGTGATGTGTTCAGGTGTAGTTCAGGTGTAGTGTGATGTGTTCAGGTGTAGTGTGATGTGTTCAGGTGTAGTTCAGGTGTAGTCTGATGTGTTCAGGTGTAGTTCAGGTGTAGTCTGATGTGTTCAGGTGTAGTGTGAAGTGTTCAGGTTTAGTGTGATGTGTTCAGGTGTAGTTCAGGTGTAGTCTGATGTGTTCAGGTGTAGTGTGATGTGTTCAGGTGTAGTTCAGGTGTAGTGTGATGTGTTCAGGTGTAGTTCAGGTGTAGTCTGATGTGTTCAGGTGTAGTGTGATGTGTTCAGGTGTAGTTCAGGTGTAGTCTGATGAGTTCAGGTGTAGTTAAGGTGTAGTCCGATGTGTTCAGGTGTAGTTCAGGTGTAGTCTGATGAGTTCAGGTGTAGTTCAGGTGTAGTCTGATGTGTTCAGGTGTAGTCTGGTGTGTTCAGGTGTAGTTCAGATGTAGTCTGATGTGTTCAGGTGTAATGTGATGTGTTTAGGTGGAGTATGATGTGTTCAGGTGTAGTGTGATGTGTTCAGGTGTAGTCTGATGTTTTCAGGTGTAGTTCAGGTGTAGTCTGATGTGTTCAGGTGTAGTTCAGGTGTAGTCTGATGTGTTCAGGTGTAGTGTGAAGTGTTCAGGTGTAGTTCAGGTGTAGTCTGATGTGTTCAGGTGTAGTGTGATGTGTTCAGGTGTAGTGTGATGTGTTCAGGTGTAGTTCAGGTGTAGTCTGATGTGTTCAGGTGTAGTGTGATGTGTTCAGGTGTAGTCTGATGTGTTCAGGTGTAGTCTGATGTGTTCAGGTGTAGTTCAGGTGTAGTGTGATGTGTTCAGGTGTAGTGTGATGTGTTCAGGTGTAGTGTGAAGTGTTCAGGTGTAGTGTGATGTGTTCAGGTGTAGTTCAGGTGTAGTCTGATGTGTTCAGGTGTAGTTCAGGTGTAGTGTGATGTGTTCAGGTGTAGTGTGATGTGTTCAGGTGTAGTGTGATGTGTTCAGGTGTAGTCCGATGTGTTCAGGTGTAGTCTGATGTGTTCAGGTGTAGTGTGATGTGTTCAGGTGTAGTCTGATGTGTTCAGGTGTAGTTCAGGTGTAGTGTGATGTGTTCAGGTGTAGTGTGAAGTGTTCAGGTGTAGTGTGATGTGTTCAGGTGTAGTGTGATGTGTTCAGGTGTAGTCCGATGTGTTCAGGTGTAGTGTGATGTGTTCAGGTGTAGTTCAGATGTAGTCTGATGTGTTCAGGTGTAGTGTGATGTGTTCAGGTGTAGTTCAGATGTAGTCTGATGTGTTCAGGTGTAGTCTGATGTGTTCAGGTGTAGTGTGATGTGTTCAGGTGTAGTCTGATGTGTTCAGGTGTAGTCCGATGTGTTCAGGTGTAGTGTGATGTGTTCAGGTGTAGTTCAGGTGTAGTCTGATGTGTTCCGGTGCAGTGTGATGTGTTCAGGTGTAGGTGAGGTGCAGTTTGCTCCACCTTGTCAAAGCCCTGCTGCTCCAGCTTCTTCCCCAGAATCTCTCCGATCCCCGACAGAGTCGACACAGATTTGTCTCCCATCGGCTCCCCAACAAAGTTGCGGTGTTTCTGAGACGTCGACGACATCCTGATGCTGAATGTGTGTGTGTGTGTGTGTGTGTGTGTGTGTGTGTGTGTGTGTGTGTGTGTGTGTGTGTGTGTATATAGTCAGTGATATAAGAAAATATATATTAAAAATAAAAGAAATGATCACTCACATACCTAACAATAATATATGTTAATGATATACAATAAAAAAATGAATCAGAAAATAAATAAAAATGTAGAAATGTAAATAAATAATAAACAAAAACAGATATAAAGTTGCATAAAATGAAAATACTCAAGTCAAGTACAATTACTTAAAATGTTTACTTAAGTAAAGTACTCGAGTAAAAGTTTCCTAAACCACTGATCAGACTGATCGATCTGATATCGATTAATCAGCTATAGATTATTGAATGGGGCTTTTATTTTGTAGCAGACTAATGACATGAAGCACAGAGTGGAGCTGCTGCAGCTCCCACTGAAACCAGTCAGACCAGTGAGACCAGCTGCCCTCAGTGGAACCAGACCCAGGTCCTCCTGCTGGACTCAACAAACAAACAAACAAACAAACAAACAAACATTCCTTACCTGCTAAAGGTGGACCGGATTCACGTGCTGAAGGATCAGCTGTCGGGTTCAGACACACAGAGACAGACACACAAAGACAGACACACAGAGACAGACACACAAAGACAGACACACAGAGACAGACACACAAAGACAGACACACAGAGACACACAGAGACAGACACACAGAGACACACAGAGACACACAGAGACAGACACACAGAGACAGACACACAAAGACAGACACACAGAGACACACAGAGACAGACACACAGAGACACACAGAGACAGACACACAGAGACAGAGACACAAAGACAAACACACAGAGACACACAGAGACAGACACACAGAGACACACAGAGACAGACACACAGAGACACACAGAGACAGACACACAGAGACAGAGACACAAAGACAAACACACAGAGACACACAGAGACAGACACACAGAGACACACAGAGACAGACACACAGAGACACACAGAGACAGACACACAGAGACAGAGACACAAAGACAAACACACAGAGACACACAGAGACAGAGGGACAATTAGTTTAAACTTGTGAACACGTGAGAGCTACCTGCAGCGGCTGGAAGTTGTTTGACTCACCAGAGACTCTGAAAACTCCTCAAACTTCACCGCAGACAAACTTTTTTGTTCTGACTGGAGGCGTTTTATTCTGAAACCCGGAAACACGAACCGCGTTTTCTGACGCTCTTAGTCTGACGCCATCACGCAGACAGTCAAAGATGGTTTGTGATCAAGATGAGTCACTCTGTGGGAAATCAGGAAATACATTCAGTTTGGTGCTGTTTGGGAAATCTCCATCCATCCATCCATCCATCCATCCATCCATCCATCCATCATCTATCTATCCATCCATCCATCCATCCATCCATCATCTATCTATCCATCCATCCATCCATCATCTATCCATCATCTATCTATCCATCCATCCATCATCTATCCATCCATCCATCCATCATCTATCATCTATCCATCATCTACTCATCCATCCATCCATCCATCATCTACTCATCCATCCATCCATCCATCCAGCCATCCATCATCTATCCATCCATCCATCCATTATCTATCCATCCATCCATCCATCCATCCATCATCTATCCATCATCTATCCATCATCCATCCATCATCTATCCATCCATCCATCCATCCATCATCTATCCATCCATCCATCCATCCATCCATCATCATCCATCCATCCATCATCCATCCATCCATCATCTACTCATCCATCCATCCATCATCCATCCATCCATCCATCCATCCATCCATCCATCCATCCATCATCCATCATCTATCCATCCATCCATCCATCCATCATCCATCCATCCATCCATCCATCCATCCATCCATCCATCCATCATCTACTCATCCATCCATCCATCCATCATCTACTCATCCATCCATCCATCCATCCAGCCATCCATCATCTATCCATCCATCCATCCATTATCTATCCATCCATCCATCCATCCATCCATCATCTATCCATCATCTATCCATCATCCATCCATCATCTATCCATCCATCCATCCATCCATCATCTATCCATCCATCCATCCATCCATCCATCATCATCCATCCATCCATCATCCATCCATCCATCATCTACTCATCCATCCATCCATCATCCATCCATCCATCCATCCATCCATCCATCCATCCATCCATCCATCCATCATCTACTCATCCATCATCCATCATCTATCCATCCATCCATCCATCCATCATCCATCCATCCATCCATCCATCCATCCATCATCTACTCATCCATCATCCATCCATCCATCATCTATCCATATTCTACTCATCCATCATCCATCATCTATCCATCCATCCATCCATCATCCATCCATCCATCCATCCATCATCTATCCATCATCTACTCATCCATCCATCCATCATCCATCCATCCATCATCCATCCATCCATCATCTATCCATCCATCCAACATCCATCCATCCATCCATCCATCATCATCCATCCATCCATCATCCATCCATCCATCATCTACTCATCCATCCATCCATCATCCATCCATCCATCCATCCATCCATCATCTACTCATCCATCATCCATCATCCATCCATCCATCCATCATCCATCCATCCATCCATCATCTACTCATCCATCATCCATCATCCATCCATCCATCCATCATCTATCAATCAATCAATTCAATCAATCAATTTTATTTATAAAGCCCAATATCACAAATACAATTTGCCTCACAGGGCTTTACAGCATACGACATCCCTCTGTCCTTTAGACCCTCACAGCTGATCAGGAAAAACTCCCCAAAAAAAACCTTTACCGGGGAAAAAAAATGGTAGAAACCTCAGGAAGAGCAACTGAGGAGGGATCCCTCTTCCAGGACGGACAGACGTGCAGTAGATGTCGTACAGAACAGATCAACATGATAAATTAACAGTAATCTGTATGACACAATACAGTAATCTGTATGACATCCTCGGTAATGACAGTAGCTTACAACAACATTAATGAAAGTAATAATACTGTCGTTATAGTTCTGGCTACTGTGGTACAATATGTTGAAAGTATATATTAGTATCAGGCAGTCTACATGTATGATAATATCATATGTCTATAATAGCAGTAGAAGTATGACTAATGACTAATGATGGCAGCAGCAGCAGCAGGAGGCATCTGGCAGGACCACGGCAGCAGCACAACCACACACGTCACACTATCCAGGCACCGCTGCAATACGAGTTAACCTGAGAGACAGTGGAGCACAAAGGCTCCGGAGAAGAAACCGAGTTAGTGACATCCAGAATGGCCGAGTAAAATAGATCCATCATCCATCCATCCATCATCCATCCATCCATCATCATCCATCCATCCATCATCCATCCATCCATCATCTACTCATCCATCCATCCATCCATCCATCCATCATCCATCCATCCATCCATCATCTACTCATCCATCATCCATCCATCCATCATCCATCCATCCATCCATCATCTACTCATCCATCATCCATCATCCATCCATCATCCATCCATCCATCCATCATCTACTCATCCATCCATCCATCATCCATCATCCATCCATCATCTATCCATCTATCCATCATCTACTCATCCATCCATCCATCATCCATCCATCCATCCATCATCTATCCATCCATCCATCCATCCGTCCATCCATCATCCATCATCCATCATCTGGTCAGAGTGAGACCTCTTCTTTCATTTTGAGCTCTTTGTAAAACATTCCTCAGTTGGCCCCGCCCCCGGTCCACACAGGCCCCGCCCCCTCGCCCCCTCCCAGCTGTCGGTTGACAGAGTGGGCGGGGCATCTTGTTGTTTTCCTGCTCTACCTGACAGGTGAGCTCCACTCCTGCGGCTCATCCTCGCGGCCCAGACCGCCCGGTGTGCTCCTCTTCCCGGCTGATTGTGTGGAAACATGGCGGCGCCGCTCACCGACAAGGAGAAGCGGAAGCAGATCAGTGTCCGGGGCATCGCCGGTGTCGCGGACGTGGCGGAGATCAAGCGGGATTTTAACCGACACCTCCACTTCACCCTGGTTAAGGACCGGAACGTAGCGACGCCCCGGGACTACTACTTCGCCCTGGCCCACACCGTCCGGGACCACCTGGTGGGCCGCTGGATCCGCACCCAGCAGTACTACTATGAGAAGGACCCCAAGGTAGGAGCAGCCCGCAGACAGCCTGCTGTCCGGCGGGGACAGAATGTGCCGAACCCCCCTGGGAAAATCTGTACTTTTTAAACTTCTGTGTTGATTTCCAAATGTTAAAGGTTTAAAGGTATGGTTCAGTTAGTTCTCACATGAGAAGATACCAAACATCACTTCCGCTTACATTTAACCTTTGAACGTTCATTAGTTTAATAGTTAATTAAGTTTGAAAACTTTGTTTCTAAAGACAAAAAGCATGCCCTGCACCGCAGTCAGCAGTACAGATCTCTTAGTGAACTCATGATGTCTTCTAAATATAGTCGTGCTTGGTGTATTATTTTCATGCCGATATAAGCAGAGGATCAAATCGATCCTTTACATATCTGACGTGTTGTTTTATTAGTTGCACTCATTTGCCGATCAGTAAGGCAACAATAAATTGTCACGTTTTGAATCAGACTTTGGCGTAAATGTCTCCATGACTGTGTTTTGGTGCAGTTCTCTCACTAGTAGTAGAGATGGGATGACTTATGTTCAGCCACCTGACAGTTTAATGTTAAAGCTGAATCAAACTAATTGTGTAGACTGAGTCTGGCTTTAACTTCTCCATCCATGGGAGACACACAGCGAACCAGACCTTGTTCAGTTTTCTCTCAGTTTAAAATTGTCTTTATCATTGGTCAAAAAACATGATGTGTGAACAAGACTGGAGTTCTGTACATTTGCTGAGTCACACTCATGATTATTTGGTTTGTTGTAGACCCAGCGTGCAGGTGTCTCTGTCCATGTTAGAATCATTCAGAAACCAGTGAGTGTGTGTCTGCACACAGAGCTGTTTCCTGGTGTGAGGATAAAGGACACGGTCATTAGTTGATGTTCTGTCACTGAAGCGTCCTGAATGTCCACATTCTCTGTTTCCTGGTCAGATCTTAAACACTTCCTGCTCCGCGTTCATCTGTGAGACTAAATCTGATCTGATATCAGGCTGATTGAAGTTCCTCATTTACCTGCAGACAGTGCGTCTGTCTCTCTGTGTTCACTTACTGGTGTGTGGATTATCAAATATACAGAGTCGTGCAGAAGTTTGGGCCGCGCGACGTTTACTGTGCGTCTCACATGAGCTGATCTCCAACACACATGGAGTTAAACATGTTAAACATGTGTCTGAAGATTTTAATCAAGATATTAGTTACAGCTGAGCAGTGAGACAGCTGAGCAGTGAGACAGCTGAGTAGTGAGACAGCTGAGTAGTGAGACAGCTGAGCAGTGAGACAGCTGTCCCCAGGATCTCTTGTTGTTTTCAGGGAGCTGTTCCCTCACCTGGTCATGTCACTAAGAAATGGACATTAACAGGACCTGTGGAGGTCAAGCTGAAAACTGTGTGAGAGAGGAAGAGTGGTGGTGCACTGTTGTTCTGAGCAGACACACCTGGACAGGTAAGACCTTCATGGAAGAGTCATCAGAAGAAAACCCGTCCTGTGTCTTCACCACCAAATTCAGACTCACAGGTTTGTGAAGGAACATCGAGACAAGCCTGATGCTTTTTGGAAACACGTCCTGTGGACACTCTCTGGACACAATGAGCAAAGGGACACCTGTCCACCTGTTACAGAAGGGGGTGGACGGATGAGACGAAGGGACACCTGTCCACCTGTTACAGACGGGGGGTGGACGGATGAGACAAAGGGACACCTGTCCACCTGTTACAGACGGGGGTGGACGGATGAGACGAAGGGACACCTGTCCACCTGTTACAGACGGGGGTGGGAGGATGAGACAAAGGGACACCTGTCCACCTGTTACAGACGGGGGTGGACGGATGAGACAGAGGGACACCTGTCCACCTGTTACAGACGGGGGTGGATGGATGAGACAAAGGGACACCTGTCCACCTGTTACAGACGGGGGTTGACGGATGAGACAGAGGGACACCTGTCCACCTGTTACAGAAGGGGGTGGACGGATAAGACGAAGCGACACCTGTCCACTTGTTACAGAAGGGGGTGGACGGATAAGACGAAGGTACACCTGTCCACCTGTTACAGACAGGGGTTGACGGATGAGACAAAGGGACACCTGTCCACCTGTTACAGACGGGGGTGGACGGATAAGACAAAGGGACACCTGTTACAGACGGGGGTGGACGGATGAGACAAAGGGACACCTGTCCACCTGTTACAGACGGGGGTGGACGGATGAGACAAAGGGACACCTGTCCACCTGTTACAGACGGGGGTGGACGGATGAGACGAAGAGACACCTGTCCACCTGTTACAGAAGGGGGTGGACGGATAAGACGAAGGGACACCTGTCCACCTGTTACAGACGGGGGTGGACGGATAAGACGAAGGGACACCTGTCCACCTGTTACAGACGGGGGTGGACGGATGACAATGGTCCGTAACACACCTCTAAATCCACAATGGACGCCTTGAAGAGGAGCCAGCTGAAGGTTAGGCCACGCCCCTCACAGTCCCCCGACCTAAACATCATTTAACATCTGTGGATAGAGCTCAAAGAGCAGAGCATGAAGAAATCCTCCAAACAAGACCTGAGAGACTCTGAAGAAGAAGAAGGGGGCGCTACTGAGCACTGACCCTGCGGGGGGCCCAGATTTTGGCTTCAGGACCCTTTTTTTTGTTATTTTGAAACTGTAAAAGATGAAATTAAAAGTTTAATCTTTATTAAAATATTAAAGAAACGTTTCATCTTTAACTTTAGATCAGTTCTTCTACTGTGAGTAGAAGAACTGATCTAAAGTCAAACAAAAGTTTGACCAGGGGAGCCCAAACTGAGATCTGATCTGAGATTTGACCCAAGGTGTCTGTCTGTCTGTCTGTCTGTCTGTCTGTCTGTCTGTCCTCAGAGGGTGTACTATCTGTCTTTGGAGTTCTACATGGGCAGAACGCTGCAGAACACCATGATCAACCTGGGACTGCAGAACGTGTGTGACGAGGCCATCTACCAGGTAACAGCACACCTGTCTGTCTGTCTGTCTGTCTGTCTGTCTGTCTGTCTGTCTGTGATGTCAGTATCAGCCACAGCGATATATTCTGAAAAAAAGTTTACGCATCAGATTCATGTAATTAAAAATAATTTAAATTTACTTGAAATGTGTTTAATATTTATTTCGACCGTGTAAAAAACCCCAAAACCTCCCTGCCCCCAAATTATTTGAAATAAACTAGATAACAACTTGAATGTTTATTAAAAACAGTTGACCAGCTAACATCAATCAGCTAATTGTTTCAGCTGTACTTACACTTACTTGGTAATTTAATTACATTTAATTAATTAAACAACAGCATTTCTAAACTCTTGTCTTGTCTACAACACAATGTCAGAAAATGCAATGTATGAAAACATGATGTATGAAAAGAACTGTAATTCTGGATGTTTGCTGAATAGCTGTCGTTCAGTGCGGCAGAAGAACCGTGATTATTATTATCTGGTTACTGGTAGAACCTGCGTGTAGAGATGTAAATATTCATGTGTAGAATAATGGAAATGCTCCGAACCTCACAAACTGATCAGTAACATAAACGAACTGTTTCAGTGAAACGGCTGAAGTGTGTTTGTTTTCTGTTTTGTTGAAAATGAAGTTTGAAACTGTCTTTGACTTCCTCGTTTCACCACAACAAGGAAGTCAAAAATAGCACACTGAAAACAGCTCTGTGTGTGTGTGTGTGTGTGTGTGTGTGTGTGTGTGTGTGTGTGTGTGTGTGTGTGTGTGTAGTTGGGTTTGGACATTGAGGAGTTGGAGGAAATTGAGGAGGACGCTGGTCTGGGAAACGGAGGACTGGGACGACTGGCAGGTACACATGAAATAAAAATGTCCCCGCTTTCCAAAATAGCATCTTCGCAAAAAAGCATCCTTACTTTCTAAAAATGTGCTCACTTTGTAAAAACATTTTCACATTCTAAAACACCACTTTCTAAAATTACCTTTACTTCCTGTAAACCTCCTCACCTTCTACAGACATCCTTAGTTTAAGTTCTAAGTTTCTAAAAATGTCTTTGTCCCTGCAGCTTGTTTCCTGGATTCCATGGCGACGCTTGGCCTGGCAGCGTACGGATACGGTATTCGTTACGAGTTCGGCATTTTCAACCAGAAGATTAGCAACGGATGGCAGGTACACACACACACACACACACACACACACACAGGTTTTCAGGAGGTGTGTGATTGGCTAATGTGTTGCACCGCCCCCTGAGGTGGAGGAGGCAGATGATTGGCTGAGGTACGGGAACCCCTGGGAGAAGGCGCGGCCTGAGTACATGCTGCCGGTTCATTTCTACGGCCGGGTGGAGAAAACGGAGGGCGGAGTGAAGTGGGTGGACACTCAGGTCAGAGACCGACACGTTGACGTCATTGATACGATTGGCTGATTTTATGATCAATGATCAATGTCAGAGGACAGACGGTGTGTCTGACGTGTCATCGTGTGTGTAGGTGGTGCTTGCGATGCCCTATGACACTCCAGTTCCTGGTTACCATAACAACACGGTGAACACGATGAGACTGTGGTCGGCTAAAGCTCCCAACGACTTCAAACTGCACAACTGTACGTCTCCATCATCATCATCATCATCGTTTTCATTATTGTTTTCATTATCGATCAATCTGCTGATTATTTTCTCCAATAATCAATCGATTGATTGGTTTGTAAAAATACTGAGAAATGTTTCGTACAATGATCCACGGCCTGAAGTCACACCTTCACTGTGTTTGTTTCACATCAATATTATTACTGATACATTACAGTATGTTATTATTATTATTATTAACACTATTACCGATACGTTACAATTATAATAATAATAATAATAATAATAAATTTTATTTGAAGGCGCCTTTCTTGCCACTCAAGAAAACGTTATTACCGATACGTTACAATTATAAATGTTATTACCTATACGTTACAATTATAAACGTTACAATTATAAACGTTATTACCGATACATTACAATTATAAACGTTATTACCGATACGTTACAATTATAAACATTATTACGTTACAATTATAAGCGTTATTACCTACACGTTACAATTATAAACGTTATTACCTACACGTTACAATTATAAACGTTATTAACTACACGTTACAATTATAAACGTTATTAACTACACGTTACAATTATAATCATTATTAACTACACGTTACAATTATAAACGTTATTAACTACACGTTACAATTATAAACGTTATTACCTACACGTTACAATTATAAACGTTATTAACTACACGTTACAATTATAAACGTTATTAACTACACGTTACAATTATAATCATTATTAACTACACGTTACAATTATAAACGTTATTACCTACACGTTACAATTATAATCATTATTAACTACACGTTACAATTATAAACGTTATTAACTACACGTTACAATTATAAACGTTATTACCTACACGTTACAATTATAAACATTATTAACTACACGTTACAATTATAAACGTTACTACCTACACGTTACAATTATAAACGTTACTACCTATACGTTACAATTATAAACGTTATTACCGATACGTTACAATTATAAACGTTATTACCGATACGTTACAATTATAAACGTTATTACCTACATGTTACAATTACAAATGTTACTACCTACACGTTACAATTATAAACGTTACTACCTATACGTTACAATTATAATCATTATTAACTACACGTTACAATTATAAACGTTATTAACTACACGTTACAATTACAAACGTTACTATCTACACGTTACAATTATAAACATAATTAACTACACATTACAATTATAATCATTATTAACTACACGTTACAATTATAATCATTATTAACTACACGTTACAATTATAATCATTATTAACTACACGTTACAATTACAAACGTTACTACCTACACATTACAATTACAAACGTTACTACCTAAACATTACAATTACAAACGTTACTACCTACACATTACAATTATAAACGTTATTACCTACATATTACAATTATAAACGTTATTACCTACACGCTACAATTATAAATGTTATTACCTATATGTTACAGTTAATACGATAAAAAGAAAAAGATGACGTTTTGTCAGAGCCTCAGCAGCAGGGCTCATCATTTAGCTTTAAGACAGAAGTCTGATACAGATTGTTTTGTCCTGAAGCTGTTGGTTGACAATATTTAGCACAATGTTCAGTATATTGAAATTATAACCACGGTAAGTTCTCATTGCTTTTTCAGAGGGCTTTTCTGGTCGGGGTGGAAAAGCATTTTGTTTATCAATCAATCAATCAATTTTATTTATAAAGCCCAATATCACAAAAACAATTTGCCTCACAGGGCTTTACAGCATACGACATCCCTCTGTCCTTTAGACCCTCACAGCGGATAAGGAAAAACTCCCCAAAAAACCCCCTTTACCGGGGGAAAAAAATGGTAGAAACCTCAGGAAGAGCAACTGAGGAGGGATCCCTCTTCCAGGACGGACAGACGTGCAGTAGATGTCGTACAGAACAGATCAGCATAACAAGTTAACAGTAATCTGTATGACGCAATACAGTAATCTGTATGACATCCTCGGTAATGACAGTAGCTTACAACAACATTCATGAAAGTAATAATACTGTCGTTATAGTTCTGGCTACTGTGGTACAATATGTTGAAAGTATATATTAGTATCAGGCAGTCTACATGTATGATAATATCATATGTCTATAATAGCAGTAGAAGTATGACTAATGATTAATGATGGCAGCAGCAGCAGCAGGCATCTGGCAGGACCACGGCAGCAGCACAACCACACACGTCACACTATCCAGGCACCTCTGCAATACGAGTTAACCTGAGAGATAGTGGAGCACAAAGGCTCCGGAGAAGAAGTCAAGTTAGTGACATCCAGAATGGCCGAGTAAAATAGATACAGTAATAGGATGAGAGAGAGAGAGAGAGAGAGAGAGAGAGAGAGAGAGAGAGAGAGAGAGAGAGAGAGAGAGAGAGAGAGAGAGAGAAGGTGCCCGGTGCATTAAAGGTGGTTGACTAGGCCTAAGTCAGCCTAACTAGGGGCTGGTACAAGGCAAGCCTGAGCCAGCCCTAACTATAAGCTTTATCAAAGAGGAAAGTCTTAAGTCTAGCCTTAAATGTTGAGACGGTGTCTGCCTCCCGGACCGTAACAGGAAGATGATTCCACAGGAGAGGAGCCTGATAGCTGAAGGCTCTGGCTCCTGATCTACTTTTGGAGACTTTAGGGACCACGAGTAACCCTGCATTCTCAGAGCGCAGAGTTCTGGTGGGATAATAAGGCACTATGAGCTCTCTAAGATATGATGGAGCTTGACCATTTAGAGCTTTATAAGTTAACAGTAGGATTTTAAATTCAATTCTGGATTTTACAGGGAGCCAGTGCAGAGAAGCTAAAACAGGAGAAATATGATCTCGTTTCTTAGTTCCTGTTAGTACACGTGCTGCTGCATTCTGAATTAGCTGAAGAGTTTTTAATGATTTACTAGAGCTACCTGATAGTAGAGAGTTACAGTAATCCAGCCTCGAGGTAACAAAAGCATGGACCAATTTTTCTGCATCTTTTTGGGTCAAGATAGGCCTAATTTTTGCAATATTACGCAGATGAAAAAATGCAGTCCGTGAGGTTTGTTTTAAATGAGAATTGAAAGACAGATCTTGATCAAATGTTACTCCGAGGTTTCTTGAACCTGACGCCTCTCACACTTCACAGGTGGATTAATATCAGGTGTTCAAAGTCACCCAGTGGGCTGGGGTGGCCCTTTGGTGGGCCTGCTCTGGCCCCTGGGCCGTATGCTTGACACCCTTGTTGTACATAGTTAAATTCCACTGCTGCCAAACAACAGCTGTTTGGTGACTCCTAGTGGCCGCTGTGAGAAACTACAACAAACAGATAAACAAACACTGCCATCCTCATTCAACACTTTGTAATATTTTATAAAAGTAAATTCTGTTCTATCAGGTTTAACTTCCATGTTTTATTTGTAATAACTACATGACTCCTTGTGTTTAGTGGGATATACAGTATATTTAGAATCATCAGTCTTAAAGACCAGTGGATCAGCAGCAGCTCCAGAGTTTTGTCTGACTCTGTGTCTCTGTCTCACAGTTAATGTTGGAGACTATATTGAAGCTGTTCTGGACAGAAACTTGGCTGAGAACATCTCCAGAGTCCTTTACCCCAACGACAACGTGAGTACAGCTGAATACTTTACTCTCCTCATGTCTCTCATCTCAGTCATATCTCACAGGTCAATATTTTATCTATCTGACAGCTTCAGTTCCTTTACACAGTCAGATTATTGGGCCATGATGGCGTGTGATGATCCAGCAGGATATGAAGTCATCGAACTGAGCTGCAGCATTAAAGTGATGAGCTCATGAGTTGTTACCATCTTAGCATTAGCATTCTGCTGTGTGATAGAAGGGAAAGATCCAGCTGTGTTCAGACTGTGTGTGTGTGTGTGTGTGTGTGTGTGTGTGCATGTGTGTGTGTAGTTCTTTGAGGGGAAGGAGCTGCGTCTGAAGCAGGAGTACTTTGTGGTCGCCGCCACGCTGCAGGACATCATCCGCAGGTTCAAGTCCTCCAAGTTCGGCTGCAGAGACCCCGTGAGGACGTCCTTCGACACCTTTCCTGACAAGGCGAGAAAAAACCTTAAATGTTGGCTGTTTGTCATGAAATGAAACGACGCGTTAACGTAGCACGAAGATTCGTCCTGAAACATCAGCTGTGACAGGAGACACTGACTGACCGTTTCTTCTTCTGTGGTGGTGACTCCTCAGGTAGCGATCCAGCTGAACGACACCCACCCGGCTCTCGCCATCCCTGAGCTGATTAGGATCCTGGTGGACATAGAGAAGCTGGACTGGGACAAGGTCTGAGTGACTGAGGACTTCAGGGACTTCCTGTTTATACTGTAAATATAGAGATGTAAAGTCTACCTGTATTTGTGTGTGTGTGTGTGTGTGTGTGTGCAGGCGTGGGACGTCACATATCGTACCTGTGCGTACACGAACCACACGGTGTTACCTGAGGCATTGGAGCGCTGGCCGGTTTTCATGTTCGAACAGCTGCTGCCGCGACACCTGCTCATCATCTACGACATCAACCACAGACACCTGGAGGTGACTCTACTGGACTCTACTGGACTCAATTGAACTCTACTGGACTCAATTGAACTCTACTGGACTCTACTGGACTCTACTGGACTCAATTGAACTCTACTGGACTCAATTGAACTCTACTGGACTCTACTGGGCTCTACTGGGCTCTACTGGACTCTACTGGGCTCTACTGGACTCTACTGGACTCAACTGGACTCAACTGGACTCTACTGGACTTTACTGGGCTCTACTGGACTCTACTGGACTCTACTGGGCTCTACTGGACTCAACTGGACTCTACTGGGCTCTACTGGACTCAACTGGGCTCTACTGGGCTCTACTGGACTCTACTGGACTCTACTGGACTCTACTGGACTCAACTGGACTCTACTGGACTCAACTGAACTTTACTGGGCTCTACTGGACTCAACTGGGCTCTACTGGACTCAACTGGACTCTACTGGACTCAACTGGGCTCTACTGGACTCTACTGGACACTACTGGACTCTACTGGACTCAACTGAACTCTACTGGACTCTACTGGACTCAACTGAACTCTACTGGACTCAACTGAACTCTACTGGACTCTCCTTGCCTCTAGTGAGCTCTACTGGACTCTACTGGACTCAACTGAACTCTACTGGACTCTAGTGCGCTCTACTGGACTCTACTGGGCTCTAGTGCGCTCTACTGGACTCTACTGGACTCTAGTGAGCTCTACTGGACTCTACTGGACTCTACTTCATACTCACACACCTTACCGTAGGGTGTGTACTTGTTTCAGTTGTGTGTCTCTGTGTTTGTTCACACATGTTAAACTACATGTCCCATTTGTCCCTCAGAGGGTGGCGGCCATGTTTCCCGGGGACACAGATCTTCTCCGTCGGATGTCTCTTATCGAGGAAGGAGACCCCAAGAGGATCAACATGGCTCACCTGTGTGTGGTCGGGTCGCACGCCGTCAACGGGGTCGCTCAGATTCACTCTGACATTGTCAGGAACACCGTGTGAGTCCAGGGGACGACCAATCAGAGCAGAGACTGAGCCTCTAATGACCAATCAGAGCAGAGACTGAGCCTCTAATTACCAATCATAGCAGAGACTGAGCCTCTAATGACCAATCATAGCAGAGACTGAGCCTCTGATAACCAATCATAGCAGAGACTGAGCCTCTAATGACCAATCATAGCAGAGACTGCAACCTGACGACCAATCATAGCAGAGACTGCAACCTGACGACCAATCATAGCAGAGACTGAGCCTCTAATGACCAATCATAGCAGAGACTGAGCCTCTAATGACCAATCATAACAGAGACTGCAACCTGACGACCAATCATAGCAGAGACTGCAACCTGACGACCAATCATAGCAGAGACTGAGCCTCTGATGACCAATCATAACAGAGACTGAGCCTCTGATAACCAATCATAGCAGAGACTGAGCCTCTGATAACCAATCATAGCAGAGACTGAGCCTCTGATAACCAATCATAGCAGAGACTGAGCCTCTGATAACCAATCATAGCAGAGACTGAGCCTCTGATGACCAATCATAGCAGAGACTGAGCCTCTGATGACCAATCATAGCAGAGACTGAGCCTCTGACGACCAATCATAGCAGAGACTGAGCCTCTGACGACCAATCATAGCAGAGACTGAGCCTCTGATGACCAATCATAGCAGAGACTGAGCCTCTAATGACCAATCATAGCAGAGACTGAGCCTCTGACGACCAATCATAGCAGAGACTGAGCCTCTGATGTATAATTCATTGATTGATTTTTAGGTTTAAAGACTTTCACGAAGTGGAACCAGAGAAGTTTCAGAATAAGACGAACGGCATCACTCCTCGCCGCTGGCTGTTGCTGTGTAACTCCGGCCTCGCTGACATCATCGCTGAGGTAATCATGCTCACCTGAGTCTCACCTGATCGATCAGTTATCAGCTGTCGGTCTGAGCTTATTGATCCACTGATGTTTTTAAAGCTCAGTCGTCATCAGGCAGTCGGCTAATCATCACTGTCTTAGGCCATGTTATTAGGTGTATCCACAAAGGTTTTTATCGTATAGACCTTTTGGAAACACGGAGCCAGCGTCTTTGGAGCCCAAATACGCCAACTTTTGAAACCGGGTCCCAGAGTGAAAAAGTCTGAAGACGCCACCTTCATGTTTCCGTATGTACAACACAGTACACCTCTTTTCTGAAGCGATGAGGCCATAACCCCACCTCTCCCTCAACCCGCATGCGCTAGACGTAAAGGCGCCACAACAACAATGGCTGACGGCAGTTTCGTAGTTTTGTAATCAAGTGTGAGCCTCAGTAGCAGCTCCACCTCGCGACAGTCCATACAAAGTGGGCTCCTCTGGCATTTGTATTTTCCGCCATCTTCTTCTTCCTGTTTGTTTACATCGCACGAGGTTTGTGCGCATGCTCCATTTCTTATTCTCTGTTTTTGGGGTGCTTTGTGGCAGCGTTGCAGCGCCACTTACAGGCCTTGCATCTATACTGCAGCGTTTTCAGTGGCTTCATAATCGAACACATAACTTGAGACGATTCCGTGTTTATGGAAAACTTTTAAGACGCGAAATTGGTTCTGTCTTCATGTGGATATGGCCTTAATCAGTTCATCTGATAATTAGTTAGTATCAATAACTGATGATGTCATAATGGTCAGTGATGATGTCATAATTACCAGCGATAATGGAATGACCTGTCGTCCCCACAGAGGATCGGAGAAGACTTCCTGTCTGATCTTCATCAGGTGAAACAAATCCTCCAATTTGTGGATGACGAAGCCTTTATCAGAGACGTGGCCAAAGTCAAACAGGTACAGAGACTCCTGTCAGTCCTCCTGTCTGTCCCTCTGTCTGTCCCTCTATCTGTCCCCTTGTCTGTCCTCCTGTCTGTATCTGTCTGCCCCCTTGTCTGTCCTCCTGTCTGTATCTGTCTGTCCCCTTGTCTGTCCTCCTGTCTGTCCTCCTGTCTGTCCCTCTGTCTGTCCTCCTGTCTGTCCCCTTGTCTGTCCTCCTGTCTGTATCTGTCTGTCCCCTTGTCTGTCCTCCTGTCTGTCCCTCTGTTTGTCCTCCTGTCTGTCCTCCTGTCTGTCCCCCTGTCTGTACCTCTGTCTATCCTCCTGTCTGTCCCTCTGACATGTCTCTGTGTCCTCCACAGGAGAGTAAACTGAAGTTCGCGTCCTTCCTGTACAAACAGCAGCAGGTGAAGGTGAATCCAGACTCCATCTTTGACGTCCAGGTGAAACGGATCCACGAGTACAAGAGACAACTGCTCAACTGTCTGCACGCCATCACTCTCTACAACCGTAAGACCAAATCATCACACCGTCACTCTCTACAACCGTAAGACCAAATCATCACACCGTCACTCTCTACAACCGTAAGACCAAATCATCACACCGTCACTCTCTTCAACCGTGAGTCCAAATCATCACACCGTCACTCTCTACAACCGTAAGACCAAATCATCACACCGTCACTCTCTACAACCTAAGACTGAATCATCACACCATCACTCTCTACAACCGTAAGACCAAATCATCACACCGTCACTCTCTACAACCTAAGACTGAATCATCACACCGTCACTCTCTACAACCGTAAGACCAAATCATCACACCGTCACTCTCTACAACCTAAGACTGACTCATCACACCGTCACTCTCTACAACCGTAAGACCAAATCATCACACCGTCACTCTCTACAACCGTAAGACCAAATCATCGCACCGTCACTCTCTACAACCGTAAGACCAAATCATCACACCGTCACTCTCTACAACCGTAAGACCAAATCATCACACCGTCACTCTCTACAACCTAAGACTGAATCATCACACCGTCACTCTCTACAACCTAAGACCAAATCATCACACCGTCACTCTCTACAACCGTAAGACCAAATCATCACACCGTCACTCTCTACAACCTAAGACCAAATCATCACACCGTCACTCTCTACAACCGTAAGACCAAATCATCACACCGTCACTCTCTACAACCGTAAGACCAAATCATCACACCATCACTCTCTTCAACCGTAAGACCAAATCATCACACCATCACTCTCTACAACCGTAAGACCAAATCATCACACCATCACTCTCTTCAACCGTAAGACCAAATCATCACACCATCACTCTCTACAACCGTAAGACCAAATCATCACACCATCACTCTCTTCAACCGTAAGACCAAATCATCACACCGTCACTCTCTACAACCGTAAGACCAAATCATCACACCATCACTCTCTTCAACCGTAAGACCAAATCATCACACCATCACTCTCTACAACCGTAAGACCAAATCATCACACCATCACTCTCTACAACCGTAAGACCAAATCATCACACCGTCACTCTCTACAACCGTAAGACCAAATCATCACACCATCACTCTCTTCAACCGTAAGACCAAATCATCACACCATCACTCTCTTCAACCGTAAGACCAAATCATCACACCATCACTCTCTACAACCGTAAGACCAAATCATCACACCGTCACTCTCTACAACCTAAGACCAAATTATCACACCGTCATTCTCTACAACCGTCAGACCAAATTATCACACCGTCATTCTCTACAGCCGTCCGACCGGTGGAGACTTTACATTGTCACAGTTTAATAAAACGCTGAGATTTATTTACTTTGTTTGTTTGTTTGTTTGTAGGAATCAAGCTGCAGCCCAACAGAGAGTTTGTCCCTCGGACAGTGATTATTGGAGGAAAGGTAATCAGATTGCATATCAGTATGTAAAGCTTTGACGTGATTATTGATGATTAACCCCGTGCTGTTCATCAGGCGGCTCCTGGTTACCACATGGCCAAACTGATCATCAAACTGATCACCGCCATCGGTCAGGTGATCAATAACGACCCCGCTGTGGGAGACAGGCTGAAGGTCATCTACCTGGAGAACTACAGAGTGTCTCTGGCTGAGAGAGGTGAGGAGGAGGAGGAGGAGGAGGAGGAGAAGTGAATTAGAGTGTTGAGTGTGTGCTTGTTTCGTTCACCCAGTGATCCCGGCTGCAGACGTGTCGGAGCAGATCTCCACAGCAGGAACTGAAGCTTCAGGAACAGGAAACATGAAGTTCATGTTGAACGGCGCTCTGACAGTGGGAACGATGGACGGAGCCACGGTGGAGATGGCGGAGGAGGCCGGGGAGGAGAACCTGTTCATCTTCGGCATGAGAGTGAAGGACGTGGAGGAGATGGACAGGAAGGGGTGAGCACGCTTTACATCACTTCCTGTTTTCTTTAGAGATAAAGATCACTGTGTGCAGTCGAGTTTTCACAAAGTTTCTTTTCTTTCTGTCTTTGAGTTTTCCAGATGGAGGACAATAGATGACTTCAAAAGATAAATAAATAAATAAAATGAAATAAACAAATGAAATAAATATAAAGAAATAAATGTATCAATAAATACAGAAATTAAAACACAAATAAACAAATAAATACTGAGGTATATTGAAAAAAAATTAAAGACATAGTTTATGTAGATCCATAAGGGAATGAATGTTGCAGTAAATATGGAAATTAATAAATACATGCAAAAAAAGAACATTGTGAAAAAAAGTTGGAGTATAGTATATCGTCAAAAATTACTGTATTAGCAATAAATGTATTAGTGTAGCATGAAATTGTGAAAAAACGTCATAATAAAGCATCCATCCATTTTCGTAACTGCTTATCCTCTTGAAGACATGCAAACTCCGGACAGAAGGACTCCCTCCTGGAATCGAACCCAATCATAGTATAGCACATTGTCCAAAATCACGCAAAAAACATCATAGTATAGCATGTTGTCCAAAATCATGTAAAAATGTCATAGTATGGGGCCCCATGGCGGGCGCCCCATGTACATAGGCGATGCCTCGCTGCAGCGGTCGCAGGTTTGACTCCGGCTTGCAACCCTTTGCTGCATGTCAACCCCCACTTTCTCCATTAAAGGCAAAACCCCCCAAAAATAATCTTTAAAAAACAAAACAATAAAAAAAAAGTCATAGTATAGCATGTCGTGCAAATTCATGAAAAACGTCATAGTATAGCATGTCGTCCAAATTCATGAAAAAACGTCATAATATAGCATGTCGTCCAAATTCATGAAAAACGTCATAATATAGCATGTCGTCCAAATTCATGAAAAACGTCATAATATAGCATGTCGTCCAAATTCATGAAAAAAAGTCATAGTATAGCATGTCGTCCAAATTCATGAAAAAACGTCATAATATAGCATGTCGTCCAAATTCATGAAAAACGTCATAATATAGCATGTCGTCCAAATTCATGAAAAACGTCATAATATAGCATGTCGTCCAAATTCATGAAAAAAAGTCATAGTATAGCATGTCGTCCAAATTCATGAAAAAACGTCATAGTATAGCGTGTCGTTCAAAATCATGAAAAAACGTCATAGTATAGCATGTCGTCCGAAATAATGAAAAATAGTCATGGTAAAGGATGTAGTCTGAAATCATGTAAAAACGTCATAGTATAGCATGTCGTCCAAAATCATAAAAAAACGTAATAGTATAGCATGTCGTTCAAAATCATGAAAAAACGTCATAGTATAGCATGTCGTTCAAAATCATGAAAAAACGTCATAGTATAGCATGTCGTCCAAAATCATAAAAAAACGTAATAGTATAGCATGTCGTTCAAAATCATGAAAAAACGTCATAGTATAGCGTATCATCCAAATTCATGAAAAAACGTCATAGTATAACATGTCGTTCAAAATCATGAAAAAACGTAATAGTATAGCATGTCGTTCAAAATCATGAAAAAACGTCATAGTATAGCATGTCGTTCAAAATCATGTAAAAACGTCATAGTATAGCATGTCGTTCAAAATCATGAAAAAATGTCATAGTAAAGCGTGTCATTCAAAATCATGAAAAAACGTCATAGTATAGCATGTCGTAGAAATTCATGAAAAAACGTCATAGTATGGCATGTCGTCCAAAATCATGAAAAAACGTCATAGTATAGCATGTCGTTCAAAATCATGAAAAAACGTAATAGTATAGCATGTCGTTCAAAATCATGAAAAAACGTCATAGTATAGCATGTCGTTCAAAATCATGTAAAAACGTCATAGTATAGCATGTTGTCCGAAATCATGAAAAAACATCACAGTATAGCATGTCGTTCAAAATCCTGAAAAAAACGTAATAGTATAGCGTGTCGTTCAAATTCATGAAAAAACGTCATAGTATAGCATGTCGTCCAAAATCATAAAAAATGCATAGTATAGCATGTCGTAGAAATTCATGAAAAAACGTCATAGTATGGCATGTCGTTCAAAATCATGAAAAAACATCATAGTATAGCATGTCGTAGAAATTCATGAAAAAACGTCATAGTATAGCATGTCGTAGAAATTCATGAAAAAACATCATAGTATAGCATGTCGTCCTTCATTAAAAACGTCATAGTATAGCATGTCGTCCAAAGTCATGAAAAACGTCATAATATAGCATGTCGTCCAAATTCATGAAAAACGTCATAGTATAGCATGTCGTCCAAATTCATGAAAAAAAGTCATAGTATAGCATGTCGTCCAAATTCATGAAAAAATGTAATAGTATAGCGTGTCGTTGAAATTAATGAAAAAACGTCATAGTATAGCATGTCGTTCAAAATCATGAAAAAACGTCATAGTATAGCATGTCGTCCAAAATCATAAAAAAAGTCATGGTAAAGGATGTCGTCTGAAATCATGTAAAAACGTCATAGTATAGCATGTCGTCCAAAATCATAAAAAAACGTAATAGTATAGCATGTCGTTCAAAATCATGAAAAAACGTCATAGTATAGCGTATCATCCAAATTCATGAAAAAACGTCATAGTATAGCATGTCGTTCAAAATCATGAAAAACGTCATAGTATAGCATGTCGTCCAAATTCATGAAAAACGTCATAGTATAGCATGTCGTCCAAATTCATGAAAAAAAGTCATAGTATAGCATGTCGTCCAAATTCATGAAAAAATGTAATAGTATAGCGTGTCGTTGAAATTAATGAAAAAACGTCATAGTATAGCATGTCGTTCAAAATAATGAAAAAACGTCATAGTTTAGCATGTCGTTCGAAATAATGAAAAAACGTCATAGTATAGCGTGTCGTTCAAAATAATGAAAAAACGTCATAGTAAAGCATGTCTTCCAAATGCATAAAAAAACGTCATAGTTTAGCATGTCGTTCAAAATCATGAAAAAACTTCATAGTATAGCATGTCGTTCAAAATCATGAAAAAACTTCATAGTATAGCATGTCGTTCAAAATAATGAAAAAACATCATAGTATAGCATGTCGTTCAAAATCATGAAAAAAAGTCATAGTATAGCATGTCGTCCAAATTCATGAAAAAATGTAATAGTATAGCGTGTCGTTGAAATTAATGAAAAAACGTCATAGTATAGCATGTCGTTCAAAATCATGAAAAAACGTCATAGTATAGCATGTCGTCCAAAATCATAAAAAAAGTCATGGTAAAGGATGTCGTCTGAAATCATGTAAAAACGTCATAGTATAGCATGTCGTCCAAAATCATAAAAAAACGTAATAGTATAGCATGTCGTTCAAAATCATGAAAAAACGTCATAGTATAGCGTATCATCCAAATTCATGAAAAAACGTCATAGTATAGCATGTCGTTCAAAATCATGAAAAACGTCATAGTATAGCATGTCGTCCAAATTCATGAAAAACGTCATAGTATAGCATGTCGTCCAAATTCATGAAAAAAAGTCATAGTATAGCATGTCGTCCAAATTCATGAAAAAATGTAATAGTATAGCGTGTCGTTGAAATTAATGAAAAAACGTCATAGTATAGCATGTCGTTCAAAATCATGAAAAAACGTCATAGTATAGCATGTCGTCCAAAATCATAAAAAAAGTCATGGTAAAGGATGTCGTCTGAAATCATGTAAAAACGTCATAGTATAGCATGTCGTCCTTCATTAAAAACGTCATAGTATAGCATGTCGTCCAAAATCATAAAAAAACGTAATAGTATAGCATGTCGTTCAAAATCATGAAAAAACGTCATAGTATAGCGTATCATCCAAATTCATGAAAAAACGTCATAGTATAGCATGTCGTTCAAAATCATGAAAAAACGTCATAGTATAGCATGTCGTTCAAAATCATGAAAAAACGTCATAGTATAGCATGTCGTTCAAAATCATGTAAAAACGTCATAGTATAGCATGTCGTTCAAAATCATGAAAAAATGTCATAGTAAAGCGTGTCATTCAAAATCATGAAAAAAGGTCATAGTATAGCATGTCGTAGAAATTCATGAAAAAACGTCATAGTATGGCATGTCGTCCAAAATCATGAAAAAACGTCATAGTATAGCATGTCGTTCAAAATCATGAAAAAACGTAATAGTATAGCATGTCGTTCAAAATCATGAAAAAACGTAATAGTATAGCGTGTCGTTCAAATTCATGAAAAAACGTCATAGTATAGCATGTCGTCCAAAATCATAAAAAAAGTCATAGTATAGCATGTCGTAGAAATTCATGAAAAGACGTCATAGTATAGCATGTCGTCCAAAATCATGAAAAAAAGTCATAGTATAGCATGTCGTAGAAATTCATGAAAAAACGTCATAGTATAGCATGTCGTCCAAAATCATGAAAAAACGTCATACTATAGCATGTCGTAGAAATTCATGAAAAAACGTCATAGTATAGCATGTCGTCCAAAATCATGAAAAAAAGTCATAGTATAGCATGTCGTAGAAATTCATGAAAAAACGTCATAGTATAGCATGTCGTAGAAATTCATGAAAAACCATCATAGTATAGCATGTCGTCCAAATTCATGAAAAACGTCATAATATAGCATGTCGTCCAAATTCATGAAAAACGTCATAGTATAGCATGTCGTCCGAAATCATGAAAAAACATCACAGTATAGCATGTCATTCAAAATCCTGAAAAAAACGTAATAGTATAGCGTGTCGTTCAAATTCATGAAAAAACGTCATAGTATAGCATGTCGTAGAAATTCATGAAAAAAGTCATAGTATAGCATGTCGTCCAAAATCATGAAAAAACGTCATAGTATAGCATGTCGTCCAAAATCATGAAAAAACGTCATAGTATAGCATGTCGTTCAAAATCATGAAAAAACGTAATAGTATAGCATGTCGTTCAAAATCATGAAAAAACGTAATAGTATAGCGTGTCGTTCAAATTCATGAAAAAACGTCATAGTATAGCATGTCGTCCAAAATCATAAAAAAAGTCATAGTATAGCATGTCGTAGAAATTCATGAAAAGACGTCATAGTATAGCATGTCGTCCAAAATCATGAAAAAAAGTCATAGTATAGCATGTCGTAGAAATTCATGAAAAAACGTCATAGTATAGCATGTCGTCCAAAATCATGAAAAAACGTCATACTATAGCATGTCGTAGAAATTCATGAAAAAACGTCATAGTATAGCATGTCGTCCAAAATCATGAAAAAAAGTCATAGTATAGCATGTCGTAGAAATTCATGAAAAAACGTCATAGTATAGCATGTCGTAGAAATTCATGAAAAACCATCATAGTATAGCATGTCGTCCAAATTCATGAAAAACGTCATAATATAGCATGTCGTCCAAATTCATGAAAAACGTCATAGTATAGCATGTCGTCCGAAATCATGAAAAAACATCACAGTATAGCATGTCATTCAAAATCCTGAAAAAAACGTAATAGTATAGCGTGTCGTTCAAATTCATGAAAAAACGTCATAGTATAGCATGTCGTAGAAATTCATGAAAAAAGTCATAGTATAGCATGTCGTCCAAAATCATGAAAAAACGTCATAGTATAGCATGTCGTCCAAAATCATGAAAAAACGTCATAGTATAGCATGTCGTAGAAATTCATGAAAAAACATCATAGTATAGCATGTCGTAGAAATTCATGAAAAAACGTCATAGTATAGCATGTCGTCCAAATTCATGAAAAACGTCATAGTATAGCATGTCGTCCAAATTCATGAAAAACGTCATAATATAGCATGTCGTCCAAATTCATGAAAAAAAGTCATAGTATAGCATGTCGTCCAAATTCATGAAAAAATGTAATAGTATAGCGTGTCGTTGAAATTAATGAAAAAACGTCATAGTATAGCATGTCGTTCAAAATCATGAAAAAACGTCATAGTATAGCATGTCGTCCGAAATAATGAAAAATAGTCATGGTAAAGGATGTCGTCTGAAATCATGTAAAAACGTCATAGTATTACATGTCGTTCAAAATCCTGAAAAAACGTCATAGTATAGCATGTCGTTCAAAATCATGAAAAAATGTCATAGTAAAGCGTGTCATTCAAAATCATGAAAAAATGTCATAGTATAGCATGTCGTCCAAAATCATGAAAAAACGTCATAGTATAGCATGTCGTTCAAAATCATGAAAAAACGTAATAGTATAGCATGTCGTTCAAAATCATGAAAAAACGTAATAGTATAGCGTGTCGTTCAAATTCATGAAAAAACGTCATAGTATAGCATGTCGTCCAAAATCATAAAAAAAGTCATAGTATAGCATGTCGTAGAAATTCATGAAAAGACGTCATAGTATAGCATGTCGTCCAAAATCATGAAAAAAAGTCATAGTATAGCATGTCGTAGAAATTCATGAAAAAACGTCATAGTATAGCATGTCGTCCAAAATCATGAAAAAACGTCATACTATAGCATGTCGTAGAAATTCATGAAAAAACGTCATAGTATAGCATGTCGTCCAAAATCATGAAAAAAAGTCATAGTATAGCATGTCGTAGAAATTCATGAAAAAACGTCATAGTATAGCATGTCGTAGAAATTCATGAAAAACCATCATAGTATAGCATGTCGTCCAAATTCATGAAAAACGTCATAATATAGCATGTCGTCCAAATTCATGAAAAACGTCATAGTATAGCATGTCGTCCGAAATCATGAAAAAACATCACAGTATAGCATGTCATTCAAAATCCTGAAAAAAACGTAATAGTATAGCGTGTCGTTCAAATTCATGAAAAAACGTCATAGTATAGCATGTCGTAGAAATTCATGAAAAAAGTCATAGTATAGCATGTCGTCCAAAATCATGAAAAAACGTCATAGTATAGCATGTCGTCCAAAATCATGAAAAAACGTCATAGTATAGCATGTCGTTCAAAATCATGAAAAAACGTAATAGTATAGCATGTCGTTCAAAATCATGAAAAAACGTAATAGTATAGCGTGTCGTTCAAATTCATGAAAAAACGTCATAGTATAGCATGTCGTCCAAAATCATAAAAAAAGTCATAGTATAGCATGTCGTAGAAATTCATGAAAAGACGTCATAGTATAGCATGTCGTCCAAAATCATGAAAAAAAGTCATAGTATAGCATGTCGTAGAAATTCATGAAAAAACGTCATAGTATAGCATGTCGTCCAAAATCATGAAAAAACGTCATACTATAGCATGTCGTAGAAATTCATGAAAAAACGTCATAGTATAGCATGTCGTCCAAAATCATGAAAAAAAGTCATAGTATAGCATGTCGTAGAAATTCATGAAAAAACGTCATAGTATAGCATGTCGTAGAAATTCATGAAAAACCATCATAGTATAGCATGTCGTCCAAATTCATGAAAAACGTCATAATATAGCATGTCGTCCAAATTCATGAAAAACGTCATAGTATAGCATGTCGTCCGAAATCATGAAAAAACATCACAGTATAGCATGTCATTCAAAATCCTGAAAAAAACGTAATAGTATAGCGTGTCGTTCAAATTCATGAAAAAACGTCATAGTATAGCATGTCGTAGAAATTCATGAAAAAAGTCATAGTATAGCATGTCGTCCAAAATCATGAAAAAACGTCATAGTATAGCATGTCGTCCAAAATCATGAAAAAACGTCATAGTATAGCATGTCGTAGAAATTCATGAAAAAACATCATAGTATAGCATGTCGTAGAAATTCATGAAAAAACGTCATAGTATAGCATGTCGTCCAAATTCATGAAAAACGTCATAGTATAGCATGTCGTCCAAATTCATGAAAAACGTCATAATATAGCATGTCGTCCAAATTCATGAAAAAAAGTCATAGTATAGCATGTCGTCCAAATTCATGAAAAAATGTAATAGTATAGCGTGTCGTTGAAATTAATGAAAAAACGTCATAGTATAGCATGTCGTTCAAAATCATGAAAAAACGTCATAGTATAGCATGTCGTCCGAAATAATGAAAAATAGTCATGGTAAAGGATGTCGTCTGAAATCATGTAAAAACGTCATAGTATTACATGTCGTTCAAAATCCTGAAAAAACGTCATAGTATAGCATGTCGTAGAAATTCATGAAAAAACGTCATAGTATAGCATGTCGTTCAAAATCATGAAAAAATGTCATAGTATAGCATGTCGTCCAAATTCATGAAAAAATGTCATAGTATAGCATGTCGTCCAAATTCATGAAAAAACGTCATAGTATAGCATGTCGTCCAAATTCATGAAAAAATGTCATAGTATAGCATGTCGTCCAAATTCATGAAAAAACGTCATAGTATGGCATGTCGTCCAAATTCATAAAAAAATGTCATAGTATAGCATGTCGTCCAAATTCATGAAAAAATGTCATAGTATAGCATGTCGTCCAAATTCATGAAAAAACGTCATAGTATAGCATGTCGTCCAAATTCATGAAAAAATGTCATAGTATAGCATGTCGTCCAAATTCATGAAAAAACGTCATAGTATAGCATGTCGTCCAAATTCATAAAAAAATGTCATAGTATAGCATGTCGTCCAAATTCATGAAAAAATGTCATAGTATAGCATGTCGTCCAAATTCATGAAAAAACGTCATAGTATAGCATGTCGTTCAAAATCATGAAAAAACATCATAGTATGGCATGTCGTTCAAAATCATGAAAAAACATCATAGTATAGCATGTCGTCCAAAATCATGAAAAAATGTCATAGTATAGCATGTCGTCCAAATTCATGAAAAAATGTCATAGTATAGCATGTCTTACAACTGCATGAAAAAACGTCATAGTATAGCATGTCGTCCAAATGCATAAAAAAAGTAGTAGTTTAGCATGTCGCTCAAAATCATGAAAAAATGTCATAGTATAGCATGTCGTACAACTGCATGAAAAAACGTCATAGTATAGCATGTCGTTCAAAATAATGAAAAAACGTCATAGTATAGCGTGTCGTTCAAAATCATGAAAAAACGTCATAGTATAGTGTGTCGTTCGAAATAATGAAAAAACGTCATAGTTTAGCAAGTCGTTCGAAATAATGAAAAAACGTCATAGTATAGCATGTCGTAGAAATTCATGAAAAAACATCATAGTATAGCATGTCGTCCAATTCATGAAAAAACTTCATAGTATAGCGTGTCGTACAACTGCATGAAAAAACGTCATAGTATAGCATGTCGTCCAAAATCATGAAAAAACGTCATAGTATAGCATGTCGTTCAAAATCATGAAAAAACGTCATAGTATAGCATGTCGTCTGAAATCATGAAAAAACGTCATAGTATAGCATGTCGTAGAAATTCATGAAAAAACGTCATAGTATAGCATGTCGTTCAAAATCATGAAAAAACATCATAGTATAGCATGTCGTTCAAAATCATGCATGTCGTTCAAAATCATGAAAAAACGTCATAGTATAGCATGTCGTCCAAAATCATGAAAAAACGTCATAGTATAGCATGTCGTTCAAAATCATGAAAAAATGTCATAGTATAGTATGTCGTCTGAAATCATGAAAAAACATAATAGTATAGCATGTCGTCCAAATTCATGAAAAAACGTCATAGTATAGCATGTCGTCCAAATTCATGAAAAAACGTCATAGTATAGCATGTCGTCCAAATTCATGAAAAAATGTCATAGTATAGTATGTCGTACAACTGCATGAAAAAACGTCATAGTATAGCATGTCATTCAAAATCATGAAAAAACATCATAGTATAGCATGTCGTACAACTGCATGAAAAAACGTCATAGTATAGTGTGTCGTTCAAAATAATGAAAAAACGTCATAGTATAGCATGTCGTAGAAATTCATGAAAAAACGTCATAGTATAGCGTGTCGTTCGAAATAATGAAAAAACGTCATAGTTTAGCATGTCGTTCGAAATAATGAAAAAACGTCATAGTATAGCGTGTCGTTCAAAATAATGAAAAAACGTCATAGTAAAGCATGTCTTCCAAATGCATAAAAAAACGTCATAGTTTAGCATGTCGTTCAAAATCATGAAAAAACTTCATAGTATAGCATGTCGTTCAAAATCATGAAAAAACTTCATAGTATAGCATGTCGTTCAAAATAATGAAAAAACATCATAGTATAGCATGTCGTTCAAAATCATGAAAAAACGTCATAGTATAGCATGTCGTTCAAAATCATGAAAAAACGTCATAGTATAGCATGTCGTCTGAAATCATGAAAAAACGTCATAGTATAGCATGTCGTAGAAATTCATGAAAAAACGTCATAGTATAGCATGTCGTTCAAAATCATGAAAAAACATCATAGTTTAGCATGTCGTTCGAAATAATGAAAAAACGTCATAGTATAGCGTGTCGTTCAAAATAATGAAAAAACGTCATAGTAAAGCATGTCTTCCAAATGCATAAAAAGACGTCATAGTTTAGCATGTCGTTCAAAATCATGAAAAAACTTCATAGTATAGCATGTCGTTCAAAATAATGAAAAAACATCATAGTGTAGCGTGTCGTTCAAAATAATGAAAAAACGTCATAGTATAGCGTGTCGTTCAAAATAATGAAAAAACGTCATAGTATAGCATGTCGTACAACTGCATGAAAAAACGTCATAGTATAGCATGTTGTTCAAAATCATGAAAAAACGTCATAGTATAGCGTGTCGTACAACTGCATGAAAAAACGTCATAGTATATCGTGTCGTTCAAAATAATGAAAAAACGTCATGGGATAGCATGTCGTTCAAAATAATGAAAAAACATCATAGTATAGCGTGTCGTTCGAAATAATGAAAAAACGTCATGGTATAGCATGTCGTTCGAAATAATGAAAAAACGTCATAGTATAGCGTGTCGTTCAAAATAATGAAAAAACGTCATAGTATAGCGTGTCGTACAACTGCATGAAAAAAGTCATAGTATAGCGTGTCGTTCAAAATAATGAAAAAACGTCATAGTATAGCGTGTCGTTCGAAATAATGAAAAAACGTCATGGTATAGCATGTCGTTCGAAATAATGAAAAAACGTCATAGTATAGCGTGTCGTTCAAAATAATGAAAAAACGTCATAGTATAGCGTGTCGTTCAAAATAATGAAAAAACGTTATAGTAAAGCATGTCGTCCAAATGCATAAAAAAACGTCATAGTTTAGTGTGTTGTTCAAAATCGTGAAAAAACGTCATAGTATAGTGTGTCGTTCAAAATCGTGAAAAAATATCGTAGTATATTTTGTAATTAAATCATTTCATTGCCATAAAAATTCAGAAAAAGAGGATAATTGTGTCGGTGTCTTTCAGTTCGATTAAAAGATCATGTTACAGTTTGTAAAAAATAAATAAATCTTGAAATCATCATAGTACTGAATAAAATAAATTTTATTACAAAAATGATCCTGCAGTATGCAATAAATACATCATAGAAAATGTCATAGTACAGCATGCCATAAATAATGTCATTATGGTAAATAAAAACAACAAAGCTGCAGTCTGTGACATCACTTCCCGTTTACTTGCGCTGCAGGTACAGTGCCAGAGAGTTCTACGAACGTCTGCCAGAGCTCAAACTGGCCGTGGATCAGATCCAGAGCGGTTTCTTCAGTCCCAACGAACCTCAGCTGTTCACAGAGGTGGTCGACATGCTGATGAACCACGACAGGTACACATCTCACCTGAGAGAGTGTGTGTGTGTGTGTGTGTGTGTGTGTGTGTGTGTGTGTGTCTCACACAGGAACAGTTTGTTTTCATCATTTTCACCCTGATTCAACCGAAACTTTAATCTGTTACTAATTATCAGATCAGATTTAAAGGAACACTAATTCATTTTTGTTTTTATTAATAGTAATCAAACACTTTAAATGAAGTTATACATAAAATTAAATGTAAAGAAAAGAGCATCTTTTATATTTTATTTGCTGTTTGACTCTTTTACTGTAACTGTGATTCAGTCAGGATCACTTCCTATTTTTGTCCTCTGCAGGGTCACATTAGGTTCATTTCTGTGTCCATGCACGTGGTTAGCCTAGCTAAGCACAAACACTGGGAGCAGGGGGAAACTGTTAGCCTAGCTAAGCACAAACACTGGGAGCAGGGGGAAACTGTTAGCCTAGCTAAGCACAAACACTGGGAGCAGGGGGAAACTGTTAGCCTAGCTAAGTATTGTTCCTCTGCTGTGTGTAAAATGTCTGTTTGTGTGTCAGGTTCAAAGTGTTCGCCGATTACGAAGACTATGTCCGGTGTCAGGAGAGAGTCAGCGAGCTGTACAAGGTAACTCACCTGGTGACCGTCCTCTCAGGTTGCATCTGAAGAACAGATGATGTTCTCTGTCGTCACTCTCCTGGTGATGTCAACATCATAAATGCTTATATTTTGTTTTTGTAGCTTTGTTGCAAACACTACATGAGCCTCAGCTGCTGTTGCCATGGAGAAGCAAATGGTCAGAGGTGTGAATCAGAGTTAAAACACGTTGCTATAATTACTGAATTATTCCCAGACCGATCAGAAAGTGGCTGAGTAACTTGCTGTGAAAAATTAAAGCCTATCTATATTATTTGACTGCTGAAAGAAAAGTTCACTGTTTACTTCCACTGTCTCTCGGTTTGTGGACCAAAATCTTGGTTCAGAAGTTAGTTTGAGTTTCCAATCAGCAGTGTGATATTCAGCGACACCGCAACCGATGATCCATTGTGTTCCGTTGACCTCCAGTGAAACTCAACAACAGAACTAAAAATGTTTCCCATTGATTCAAATAGGTTTCATCACTGAACCATGAAAAACTGTTGGTCACAGTGAGCCTAAAACCTTCTGCAGGAAACTTTACGTGAAAGAAAATCCCATTAACTTTTAGCTAATTGTTACTTTTTCATTTACCTAAAACAAACTGACTGTCCCACTGATTTAAAATACTGTAGCAGTAAAAATGTTCCCTATTGACTTTCAGTGTCAACACAACAAAGTTTTCCATTTAATCCACCGGTAGAATCTGACCCACTGACTTTCATATTCATTCTTACATATGGCTCTAACAGTAAAACAGTCAACTTAGTAGAAGTCAATATAATGTAGAAAAGTGAAGAAGTGCTTCAATGGCTTTTGACTCGCCATTGACTTAGACTAAAAGTATTTGCTGTTTTTTTAAATAAATTGTCACCTGTCGCATCAGAGCAGCTCTGTGATTGGATGTTTCCTGGTGAAATGCATCATGGGAGTTGTAGTAAATGAGATATTTTCAGTTGTTGTGATGATTCCAATAGAACATCATTAACACCCATGAGACAAATAATTGAAACTAGTTGCCATGTTTCATGTTTCCCTTCAGAACCCCAAGGAGTGGACCAGGATGGTGATCCGGAACATCGCAGCCTCCGGAAAGTTCTCCAGCGATCGGACCATCTCTCAGTACGCCCATGAGATCTGGGGAGTCGAACCGTCCGACGTGAAGATCCCAGCGCCCAACAAACCGCTCCAGCTGCGTGAGTGAGGAGCGGACCTGCATCATGTGTTTGATCCGGATGACTCCTAAACGTATCATCACAATCAGGAAGGATCAATTCACCCCGAAACATTGATTTCCATTTTCTTTCTTTAGTTTATCACCCTCATCTCAGTCACACCACTTAGCATAGACAGCAGCTACATGTTGCTACATGCAGTTAACGGTTAAAAAATTTAACTCCAAAAAACATTTTATACATTCACACCAGTATTTGCACACGTCCTCGTTCATTAGTTTCTCTTTTCTACGGTTATCAGAAAAAACCCTGACTCAGTAGACGTCAGTGGAATTTAATGGAAGTGAGGGATTAGGTCATTGGTTTTTGACCCTCCATTGACTTGTATAGAAACATAAAGTATTCACAGCTTGAGGTCAATATCTATTCCACTGATGTAGAAACACTTAAGCCCACAAAAAAAGTTTACCGTTGACTTTCAGATAACCTATACCATTACTACATGTGGAGGTCTAAACGTTAACGACTTGTGCTTTACACTGATATAAGGTGTCGATAATGGACGCCACAAATTAGTAATTGTAAAGTAGTCAGACACAAAAACAACCACATTGACATTTGTAATAAGTTTTACAGGTGTTTTGTTGCCATGTTGTTTTTTTTTGACTGCTCCATTAACTTACCTTCAGCAGTAAACTCTGCTCCATTTATTTACACTTAAACAAACAAAAAAAACCTTTTAGTGCCTCACAGCTAATTGTTCTTCTTTCAATGACTTCAAACAAATTATCACACTGATTTAAGATATTAAGCACAACAAAGCAGCATCTGACCCATTGGATTAAAGTTTAATTATTATCAACTCTAACATTACGTCCTAAATTAAGTGGGAGTCAATAGAATTGAATTGAATTGAATAGAATTTAAGGAGGTACTTCTTTGGTTTTTGATTTTCTATTGTCTTTGAATAGAACTTAGTCTTTTCTAAATAGTTTCAGCTCGAGGTCGATATCTGTTTCACTGGTGTAGAAATACTGCCAAACTAAAAACATTTTAACTTTCAATTTAGCTGTGAAGTTACTATCCTCAAATTTACTGCAATGCCTTACAGTACAGCAAAGTTTGCCTTTAAAGCCTACAGTTGAATCTGACCCATTGACTTTTAGTAGCATCCTCCATGTCTACAGTTTTACTTGCTGAAACTTAAAATGCAGCAGACCTTTGTCATTTTGTTCCATTGACATCAGTTACAAGTGGTAATTTCCTCCACTGACATACACTGGAACTTTGTGTGTACTTCTAGACAACAATTTATTCCATTAACCTGCACTGTTTTTGTACCCTGAATGGAAACTTAAGATTTTTGATTTCTTTGACTTTGTGGAACTAAAAATGTGTCCCTTTGACCTCCTGTACGTTTACTGTTTACTTCACTCCTCTGACTGTCAGATGAATGGGACAATGGGTTTTCTGTTTTGGGGTTATTTTGTTTTCCATGAACTCCATTAAAAAACACAAATTCTGTACTTTGAAGTTTTAGTCGTAGCACTAATGGCGCTCATGCTGCGTTCAGGTCATGTGGGATTAAACAGAGATTGGGAAAACTTGACGTTAATGACTTGGAACCATTGACTTTACACTTATCAGACATGTGAAAGTTAAAAAACATTGTGTTGTTATTGATGTCCATTAAATTTGGGTTTACTTTTTGTAATTGTTTGCAAATTTTGGGGAGAAAAAATTAAAAGCGGTGCGTCCAACATGACGTAAGCACAACAGAGGCCTCAGCGTTGTACTCCAGGTGTCTTGTGGGTAATGGAGTCCATTCATAATCCCTGTTTACTTACCATGAATGACAGTCAGATTCACGTACTGTATCTGTTGCTGAAATAAACTGTTGTTGCACTCGGAATGTCTTTGGTGTGTTTGATTTTTTCTACCACTCAAAACCCGAAAAAAACCCACAGCGTCATAAAACAAGAAATATTTAATCCATAATTCATATTCAAGTCATAACAGGCCTTCAAACCCAGAAAAGAAACGCCATCAGATGGACCCAAAACAAAAATTTAAAAATCACACAATAAGATCAGATATTAAAAAGATCGATCGTCTCTGTTCGTTCTCCAGTTTGGTTCGATCACAGTCCTCCTCTGTCTATAGTACGTTAAACACACTCCGCTGTGAGCCCAGTTACCGTGGCAACCGAGTGCACTGTGAAGCCAGTGTTGGTGTGAGAGGAATGGAAAATAAAAGGAATGATGTGTTTGTTGTTCATTTCATGCGACAACCTTCAGTCTCGTCAGGAAACAAATGCTAACGTGTGTGTGTGTGTGTGTGTGTGTGTGTGTGTGTGTTCTCAGGCTGAGTCGTCCGTCTGTTGGTGAGCTGTGCCGAGGAAATCACTGCAACCACACAAAGACACAAGATGTCAGCGTGACCATCAAACAGAAACAGAATGACATTCAAAACAGTTTGACAGTACAGTTTGTTTCAGTCACGATAAGCCACGTTTAATCTTTCGTGTCCAGCTCAGCCGACGCCGAGGTCACACCAGGACGTGCACGACTGGTCCATTAGCTGATTAAACGTTGCTAAATTATTGAACTTATTACAATCTGATGTGATTAAATTCACCCAGTGATAATTTTGTTTTAATCAGGCACGTTTCCGAAATTATATTTTCTTAAAGAATTTACCTCCAAATTGTTTTCAATAAATGTTTGTTGTATTCAGTGAGCTGTCGACATGTTTTGTCGGATAATAAATGTTCAAAGTGCCACATTTTATTGAAAATACAATTTGATGATTGAAACGTGATTAAATATTTTAAATGTCTTTTATAATTCAGGTAATATTCTTTGGACAATGTTTAACCTCACAGATTAAACTGAGCTCAGTTGTCTGACTGGCCGAAGAAACAAACAAGTTTGGTGGGACTAAACGGGTCTCCATGACGACCACAGAGGAGATGGAGACAACAGACACTGATCCCTGAACGTGACAACGTGTTCCACGGCTGTACCTCTCACAGAATATCATTATTTTCATTATTATTATTCATACATTTCAAACTGAGGCAAGGAAATGAGAAAAACATGTAAATGTAAAATAAATTTTGTTCTTGAAAATGACGAAAATATATTTTTCTCAGCTTTTTGTCTGAAATGTTTTTCACCTGTTCTGCTTTATTTTGTTGCTCTTCAGTTTACTGGTCTGTGTACCACCTGGTCTGGTGGGAGCTAACGTTAGCTGGTGGTGCCGCTCATTCAGTGATTACCTCTAGTAACACCGTCCTGACCCATCAGCGTTGCTATAGGAACACTGTTCCCGCCCTCCAGTCTCCACCCAGGTCTCCCCGGTGAGCAAGCAGCTTCATTTTAAGCCACAAACCCCTTCAGCACCATTAGCATTGTTATTACTGTCAGGTCTGTTAGCACTACTAGCAGTGTCAGCACAGCCAGTGGTAACGCAGTTTTCTTATCAGCTCCCTAATCATGGATCATTACAGAATATAGTATGTTTTGAAGGGACAAGTCCACCCGGCCTGACGACAAGGACACAAAACCCCCGGGGACAAATATGACAAGTGTTTTGACTCTAAGTCAAACCCTGCTGACCCAGGCTGTGACCTGTTCCGCTACAAGAACCAGATGAGTTTACTGTGGTGCTGGTGATTGTGTTGCTGGTACCTGAGGATGTTTGGCAGCTCTGGGCTCCTGTAGATGAACTTGTGCTTGTAGGCCAGAGAGGATGGGAAAGGAACAAACTGAACCTTGTGACCGCTGAGGCTCTTCGACTGGGACGCCAGGGTGTACAGCTGCAGGACGACAAACATTTAGTTACTGTGAGAACAGCTGGAGAACATCTGGATCACTTAAACATGTTAGCTTGGTGAAATGTCTGTGGTCTCATCTGTGGTCTCGTCTGTGGTCTCCTTTGTGGTCTCGTCTGTGGTCTCCTTTGTGGTCTCGTCTGTGGTCTCATTTGTGGTCTCGTCTGTGGTCTCATTTGTGGTCTCCTTTGTGGTCTCATTTGTGGTCTCGTCTGTGGTTCCATTTGTGGTCTCATCTGTGGTTCCATTTGTGGTCTCATCTGTGGTTCCATTTGTGGTCTTGTTTGTGGTCTCGTCTGTGGTCTTGTTTGTGGTCTCGTCTGTGGTCTCCTTTGTGGTCTCGTCTGTGGTCTCATTTGTGGTCTCGTCTGTGGTTCCATTTGTGGTCTCATCTGTGGTTCCATTTGTGGTCTTGTTTGTGGTCCTGTTTGTGGTTTCGTTTATGGTCCCGTTTGTAGTCCCGGTTATGGTCTTGTCTGTGGTCTCGTCTATGATCTCATTTGTAGTCCCATTTGTGTTCTCCTCTGTGGTCTCGTTTATGGTCTTATTTCTGGTCTTGATTGTGGTCTCGTCTATGGTCTCATTTGTGGTCTCGTCTATGGTCTCATTTGTGGTGTTGTTTATGGTCTCGATTATGGTCTCGTTTGTGGTCTCATTTATGGTCCCGTTTGTGGTCTCATTTATGGTCTTGTCTGTGGTCTCGTTTATGGTCTTGTCTGTGGTCTCGTTTATGGTCTCATTTGTGGCCTCGATTTGTGGTCCTGTTTGTGGTCTCGTTTATGGTCTCGATTGTGGTCTTGTCTGTGGTCTCATTTGTTGTCCCATTTGTTGCCCCATTTCTGGTCTCGTTTTTGGTCTCATTTGTGGTTTTGTTTATGGTCTCGATTATGGTCTCGTTTGTGGTCCCGTTTGTGGTCTCGTCTGTGGTCCTGTTTGTGGTCTCGTCTTGTTTGTGGTCTTGTTTATGGTCCAGTTTGAGGTCTCATCTGTGGTCTCGTCTATGGTCACGTTTGTGGTCTCGATTATGGTCTTGTTTATGGTCTCATCTGTGGTCTTGTCTGTGGTCTCGCCTGTGGTCTTGTACGTGGTCTCATTTATCATCTCATCTGTGGTCTTGTTTGTGGTCTCGTTTATCGTCTCGTCTGAGGGCTTGTTTGTGGTCTCGCCTATGGTCTCAATTATGGTCTCGCCTGTGGTCTTGTTCGTGGTCTCGCCTATGGTCTCAATTATGGTCTCGTCTGTGGTCTTGTTCGTGGTCTCGCCTATGGTCTCGATTGTGGTCTCGTCTGTGGTCTTGTTCGCGGTCTCGTCTGTAGTCTCGTCTGTGGTCTTGTTCGTGGTCTTGTCTGTGGTCTTGTTCGTGGTCTCGTCTGTGGTCTTGTTCGTGGTCTCGTCTGTGGTCTCGATTGTGGTCTCGTTTATGGTCCTGTTACCTTTTTGCCGAGATGGAAAGGAACCACGCTGTCGTCCTCGGCGTGGAGGATCAACACGGGACAGGAGATGTGATTCACACTGAATGAAGACAGAGACACAGGTTAATGTTACTGCTGCACATCAACAGCAGGGGGCATGCAGGAACACACTGTAGACGTTTATATGAAGCTGCTGCTGCAGTTCCTCTGACGGACACTAGATGCTGATCTTTCACCATGTTGAGTGATATTTATGTGGTTATCATGTAGATAAAACTCCTGCAGGGTCAGCAGCTGTAACAAAGACGTAAACAGTCCTGAGATCAGCCTGACATGGACTTTGTCCTGAATCTGAGTCTGTTAATCTTACTGAAACTCTGCTCCAACATTTCAGCTCACACAAGATTTAGATCTGAACTCAGACCAGCTGTCGTTGGGTCCAAAGCTCATGAGCTCCAAATAACGACTCAGAGTTTCTCAAAAGAAGCCGCTGCGCTCACGAAAAGGTCTAAAAGTTTCTGAATTAATTTTTGCATTTTCAAAATACGTTTAGACAAGTTCCTGTGGACTGAAAAAGGTTCTTAAAAAACTTAAAAATGTTCCTGTTTCAATAAAAGTTATTAAAAAAGGAAAGAAATCCTGAGGGTTTCAGAAAATCTTCCTGAGTTTCCAAGTTGATACAAAAAGTTCCTGATTCATATAAAATGTGCTGATTTATCTGAGCATCTCAAATAGTTTCAGACCTTCAACAAAAAAACTTCCTAAAGAAGATGAAATTTCAGAAAACATATTTCCTGAGCTTCTAAATGTCATAGTGAGACAGCAAAAAAAAAAATCTTGGTTACACAAAGTGTCCTGGAAAAAAAGTTTTTGCATTTCTGAAAAGAAATATTTTATATATTTGAAACATTTTTTGTAAGTATTTTCAAGACCTTTGAGACTTTTTTTTGTAAAGTTAGGACTTCTTACTTTAACTTTTTTTTTTTTTTTTAAACTTTTGAGTACAAAGAAACCTTGTTAGGAATTTCAGGACTTTCCAAGATACTTGAGAAATATCTACGAGCCAGCCTTTTAAGTATCTCACCCTCACTTTTAGAAGGTCAGGAAGTATTTTTGAAACTCAGATCTTTTATCTCAGTGTGCCAGTGATCAGTGCTGGTTGGCGGAGCTGAACCCAACCGGAGCAGACAGAGAGACAATAAACTGAAAAGTCTCCTGAAAAGTAGTTAGGTTACATACTTCTCATCGCTGGCGAAGCGGATGTTGTTGGCTGTGATGGCGTCCAGGAAGAACCAATCAAAGCCAGGCAGGTATCTGTACACCTGAAACACACACACACACACACACACACTGAGTACAAAGCACACTCCTACAACTGCTGTCAGTGTGTGTGAGCGTTACCATGGAGAAGGGATGGCTCTTGGCCTCCTCTCTGATATTGGTGAACGGAGACTCTAAGATCAGAGCGTCAGGAGGACTTCCTGTTTACAAAACAAACAAACGTTAATTTCCCCCATTCAGGACAACTGCAGACATTTAATATTACACCTTCATTAACCCTGATACAGAGACATGTCCAACTCTGAGGACAAATATCTGAACCTGTATTCCTTTGATCTTACAGTATAGACTGTTGTTTTCTTTAAATAGTTTGACTTTATATCAAAGCTCTAAATGGTCAAGCTCCGTCATATCTTAGAGAGGTCATAGTGCCATATTATCCCACCAGAACTCTGCGCTCTGAGAACGCAGGGTTACTCGTGGTCCCTAAAGTCTCCAAAAGTAGATCAGGAGCCAGAGCCTTCAGCTATCAGGCTCCTCTCCTGTGGAATCATCTTCCTGTTACGGTCCGGGAGGCAGACACCGTCTCCACATTTAAGACTAGACTTAAGACTTTTCTCTTTGATAAAGCTTATAGTTAGGGCTGGCTCAGGCTTGCCTTGTACCAGCCCCTAGTTAGGCTGACTTAGGCCTAGTCTGCTGGAGGACCACCTATAATACACCGGGCACCTTCTCTCTCTCTCTCTCTCTCTCTCTCGTATCCTATTACTGCATCTTGCTAACTCGGCCATTCTGGATGTCACTAACTTGACTTCTTCTCCGGAGCCTTTGTGCTCCACTGTTTCTCAGGTTAACTCGTATTGCAGCGGTGCCTGGATAGTGTGACGTGTGTGGTTGTGCTGCTGCCGTGGTCCTGCCAGATGCCTCCTGCTGCTGCTGTTATCATTAGTCATACTTCTACTGTTATTATACACATATGATTATTGTCACACATGTATACTATCAGATATTAATATATTATTAATTATATTATTACTTTCATGAATGTTGTTGTAAGCTACTGTCATTACCGTCTGTCCTGCATCTCTCTCTCTCTCTCTCTCTCTCTGTCTCTCTCTCTCTCTCATTGTGTCATACAGATTACTGTTATTTTATCATGCTGATCTGTTCTGTACGACATCTATTGCACGTCTGTCCGTCCTGGAAGAGGGATCCCTCCTCAGTTGCTACTTCCTGAGCTTTCTACCATTTTTTTTCCCTGTTAAAGGGTTTTTTTGGGGGAGTTTTTCCTGATCAGCTGTGAGGGTCTAAAGGACAGAGGGATGTCGTATGCTGTAAAGCCCTGTGAGGCAAATTGTGATTTGTGATATTGGGCTTTATAAATAAAATTGATTGATTGATTGATGTTGGATGAGCTCAGACTGCAGACAGTGGACCAACATGTCTGATCAGAGATCTGTCAGTCACTGATCGATGATCAATCAGGTGAACAATCAGACTGTGGCCTCAGACTGAACGTTAAAATATCAGCTGATGATGTCAGTCTGAGGCGACTCTTCAGGGTTCATCATAAACATGTCAGTGATGTCATACATACTGATGATGTCACAGAGAGTTCAGCTGGTAAATGTTACTGAAGCTGATCAAACACTGTGTGTGTGTGTGTGTGTGTGTGTGTGTGTGTGTGTGTGTGTGTGTGTGTGTCTGTGTGTGTGTCTGACCTCTGTCACACAGACGTCTGACCAGGTTCGTAGCGACTCTGAAAAATAAATGATCATAGTTAATTATTTAATTACAAACTCACTGATACTGAACTGAGTCTGCTCATGTATTCATGTGTGTGTTCAAGTGTGTTCATGTGTGTGTTTCTGTGTGTGTGTGTGTTCATGTGTGTGTGTTTCTCGGTGTGTGTGTGTGTGTGTGTGTTCATGCGTGTTACCCCGTCCCCAGCGAGTGTCCCCAGATGTAAAGAGGTGTTTTGTTGTCCAGACGCTGTTTCAGCCAATCGTAGATGAAGAGAGCGTCTGATGTCATCCCCCCCTCTGAGGGCGATCCGTCTGAATCCCCCCACCCTAAACACACACACACACACACACACACACACACACACACACACACACACACACACACACACACACACACACACACACACACTAGATGAGTATAAAGGCTGCAGTTTGTTACCTGTGTGACCGAAAAAAGTTTCTCACCTCTGTAATCAAACGTGACGACGTGGTAACTTAACGAGCTGAGGACCTGAAGGAAGACAGAGAGGAGGGGCTGAGTCACATGACCTCTACAGGAAGTACAGCAGGGAGAGGAACAGGAAGTACAGCAGGGAGAGGAACATGAAGTACAGCAGGGAGAGGAACAGGAAGTACAGCAGGGAGAAGAACAGGATGAAGGGCAGGAAGTAGAGCAGGATCACAAACAGGAAGTTCAGCAGGAAGTAGAGCAGGATTGCAAACAGGAAGTTCAGCAGGAAGTAGAGCAGGATTACAAACAGGAAGTTCAGCAGGAAGTAGAACAGGATCACAAACAGGAAGTTCAGCAGGAAGTAGAGCAGGATTACAAACAGGAAGTTCAGCAGGAAGTAGAGCAGGATTGCAAACAGTAGGTTCGTTGGAGATGAGCCAGGCCTGCGCAGATTCGATCACCGGCGTTCAGCGCACAATGCATGCCGGTTAGTTTTGTGTCCGACCTCATCCCGACTTGCTCTGACGTATTACAAAAGTGGACGGCGATAAAATGTCGAGAGCGAGGAGGCCGCAGTTTTTAGAGCCAGGCGCTGCAGCTGCTCCCCACCGACTGCACCGCCTGGCTCTCACCTGATCTAACAGCTGATTGGTTCAGATGTCGACTCAACAAGATGACGTTTTAGATAAACTACTAATTTTTGTTGAATTTTAGAGATTAAGATTGTATTTGTCTGATCTGAAGGTTTATTCTGTGAACAGAAACATGTTGTGTGACTGATGGTGAAGTTTAGTCATCAGTTCAGCAGGATTACAAACAGGAAGTAGAGCAGGATTACAAACAGGAAGTACAGCAGGAAGTTCAGCAGGATTACAAACAGGAAGTAGAGCAGGATTACAAACAGGAAGTACAGCAGGAAGTAGAGCAGGATTACAAACAGGAAGTAGAGCAGGATTACAAACAGGAAGTACAGCAGGATTACAAACAGGAAGTAGAGCAGGAAGTTCAGCAGGATTACAAACAGGAAGTAGAGCAAGATTACAAACAGGAAGTACAGCAGGAAGTTCAGCAGGATTACAAACAGGAAGTAGAGCAGGATGAAGATGAACTGACCTTGTAGAGCTGAACTCGGTGATCTCCTCCTCTGCAGAGAAACACACACACACACACACATCACACAGGAGGTCAAAGGTCAAACAATGACTGACAGAGTGTGTGTGTGTCTGTGTGTGTGTGTGTGTGCGTGTGTCACCTGGTCCCTGCGTTTCCATGGAGATAGAGGATGACGGACTGGGAGGAGCTAAATGTGGAGTCGTACCAGTCGCCTTGTCTCCCCTGAGCTTCTCTCCACATTTGAGCAGGAACTGTGTGCCTAACAGACAAACAAACAAACAGGAAATGACCTCAGGTCAGACTGTGTCGTACCTCGTCTTTAACTGACATTAGGCAATCAGTGAATAACACATGACATCATCAAGACAGTGTTTGATGTTAATCTGCTGTGTCTCAGGATCAAAAGATGGACTCCAGACTGATGTTGTTCCCTCATCCTCCTGAGGACACTATGGACACATCAGAGGACGCCGCCTGTTGTCTCCCTCATGATGTTTCATTATTAACAACTACTCTGTGATGTCAACAGCAGGAGGAGAGCTGTTAATGCTAGATTTTAGCAGATAGTTTACATTAACTGTTTACAGCTGCTAACAGGTAATTAACGTTAGCTATTATGAGGTAGTTAATGTGTCAGAGTCTGGTGAGGACGTAAGACTTTAATAATCATACAGTTAATAACTGATATAAAGAATCAGGGCGCTGAGGTCACTGCAGTTGTTTAAACTCTCTGTGAGCTGCTGTTACCACACAGGTGCATCATGGGTAATCAGCTCTGACTCAGATCTGTGTGTTTTTATGCAGTCAGAAAAGTTTCTGCTGCGTCAGACGACTCATCTGGAGTGTGTGTGTGTGTGTGTGTGTGTGTGTGTGTGTGTGTGTGTTACCAGACTCCGATCTTCAGGCCGCTCTCAGGCTCCAGGTAGAAGTTGTGTGTGTGGTTCAGTCCCTGGTCCAGAGGTCTCCTCAGGTCTATGAAATATGGCATCCTCACTGGGGGTGGGGTGGGGGGGTGGGGGGTTCAGAGGTCACTGACAGGTCACATGACTTTCTGACTGACACACTCCTCTTACACCAGCCTGTCAATCACTCCTATATGTCCCCACCCACTTCCTGTCTGCTCAGACAGGTGTCAGGTTTCACTCAGAGCAGCAGGAACACGAGCCTGCTGACCTCTGACCTGCTGACTGACACACGTCTGTGCAGAGACGTGATGGTTAGACCAGTGTCAGACTGGACCAGTGTAACCAGCAGGTGTCTCACCTGAGTCAGCAGCTGCTCCTGGAGGGGACACATCAAGTCCCAACATGAAACTACTGTCTGATGTCACGATGCATCACGATGACATCATGTTATCACCTGGAGGTAAAGCTGCCTGACGTGAAAAGCCCGGAAAAGCCCCTACTTCCGGAAAAAGTGAGTTCATCGCCTCACATCGGACCTTGGACGTAAACAAACATACATGACTGCAAGAAGATTTTTGCTCCTGTGTTGTGTTCAACGAGAACGCATAAATCTGTAGCCCAGTGGAGCTGGACTGATGTTGTTAGCTTTTTTGGCTAAATGAAGAGGTCAAAGACGTTTTGCTAATGTACAGTGTTGGCAATGTTACTAATTCGAAGTATAATTATACACAGAATGTTCAAATTACGTGTAGCAGTGGAGAATTTGCTTAAAGACGATACAGTTTTTTGACCTATGAAAAACTCTTTGACACACCGGTAGTGAAGGGGACTGCCGTTGCTGTAACATCACTGCCATGCCAACTTGGGGTCCTCAAGTTGCTACACTTCCACACAACGTTCAGAGCGAAAAAATTCCGCTCAGACCACATGTTCAAAGCACTTTTCCCCCGAATTAATGGTCGGGACCTTGAAACCCCCGACCTTATGAATGCTGCTTTAAAATGTGTTTGTCTTGTTGTGTTATTGGGAGCCAGAATAGAAGGAGTCATGGCTCAAAACCAGCCGCCACTGCCCGTCAAAAAAAAACAAAGACAACTATGGTTAAATGTGATCAGACCAAAGGACTGGACGGAGGCCATCATCAAAAATGCTCACATGTGCAGCGCACACTTCATATCAGGTTAGGGAAAAAGTATTTCCTGTTGTAGGGATGAATAACGTTATGTGTATTAAGGGTTATCATGTCCACCTCATCAGAAACTGGGGAGGGATTAAGAGGAATATTGGATTTCTCTGCCACGCTAACTTTTTAGCACATTAGCTAACGTTAGCTTCCATAGCAAAACAAACAAGTGTGGTCCTCCTTTGTAAGATTGGCTTCCTGTGACATCATCCATCCACTGAGTGAGAGCATACGGGTCGGCCAGTCTGGTCCCGTTGCTCAGTGTTTACTTATTCAAGTAACACTGGCGGTCCCGGAGAGTGAGTGACCTGACATGGTGCATTGGTAAATTCAGTCTGATGCTATTGATTTATTTTAGTGTCAGAGACTCACCGAAGTTGAGGAAGACGAGTTTCGCCTGGATGGACGGACAGAGTTTGATGATGAAGGGGATGGAGACGTAGACAACCAGCAGCCACAACATGATCCTCTTCAGCTTTCCCACCAGACCCAACCTGAGGACACACACACACACACACACACACACACACACACACACACACACACACACACACACACACACACACGTTACTGCTGGAGGACAAATCAAACACAAATCAAATCTTATTTATCTGATCGTTTTCAGTTTGTTCATATTCATGATGAATCATCCTTACGTACTAAAGTTTGTTTTGGAGTTCCGCAAGGTTCTGTGCTCGGACCAATCCTATTTATTTTATATATGCTTCCTTTAGGTAACATCATTAGAAATCACTCTGTAAATTTCCATTGTCATGCGGATGATACACAGTTGTATTTATCGATGAAGCCAGAAGAAAGTAATCAATTAACTAAACTTCATAATTGTCTTAAAGACATAAAAACCTGGATGAGCACCAACTTCCTGATGTTAAATTCAGACAAAACTGAAGTTATTGTTCTTGGCCCCAAACAACTCAGAGACTCTTTATCTGATGACATAGTTTCTCTCGATGGCATTGCTCTGGTCTCTACCACTACCGTAAGAAACCTCGGAGTAACATTTGATCAAGATCTGTCTTTTAATTCTCATTTAAAACAAACCTCACGGACTGCATTTTTTCATCTGCGTAATATTGTGAAAATTAGGCCTATCTTGACCCGAAAAGATGCAGAAAAATTGGTCCATGCTTTTGTTACCTCAAGGCTGGATTACTGTAACTCTCTATTATCAGGTAGCTCTAGTAAGTCCTTAAAAACTCTCCAGCTAATTCAGAATGCAGCAGCACGTGTACTAACAGGAACTAAGAAACGAGATCATATTTCTCCTGTTTTAGCTTCTCTGCACTGGCTCCCTGTAAAATCCAGAATTGAATTTAAAATCCTACTGTTAACTTATAAAGCTCTAAATGGTCAAGCTCCGTCATATCTTAGAGAGCTCATAGTGCCTCATGTCCTATTACTGCATCTTGCTAACTCGGCCGTCCTGCCAGATGCCTGCTGCTGCTGTTATCATTAGTCATTAGTCATACTTCTACTGTTATTATTACACATAGGATTATTGTCACACATGTATACTATCAGATATTAATATATACTTTCAACATATTGTACCACAGTAGCCAGAACTATAATTATAATATTATTACTTTCATTAATGTTGTTGTAAGCTACTGTCATTACCGTCTGTCCTGCATCTCTCTCTCTCTCTCTGTCTCTCTCTCTTTCTGTCTCATTGTGTCATATGGATTACTGTTAATTTATCATGTTGATCTGTTCTGTACGACATCTACTGCACGTCTGTCCTGGAAGAGGGATCCCTCCTCAGTTGCTACTTCCTGAGCTTTCTACCATTTTTTCCCCTGTTAAAAGGGTTTTTGGAGAGCAGACAGGTCATCATCTCTGATCTGTCTCAGAGTGTGTGTGGAGGATCTGTTTGAAGCATGAACGAGACATGTGAGCATGTCGGTGTGTCTGTAACGTGATCACTGAGCTGTCACATGATCAGCTACTCTTTAATTATTCACTGAGGCTCAGATACACACACACACACACACACACACACACACACACACACACACACACACACACACACACACACACACACACACACACACACACACACACACAGTCTGCTGCTGCATCCAAACTCTGTTTATACACCTGCAGCTCCACACCACCTGACCGTCACTGATCATCATCATCATCATCATCAGGTCTCTGCTGTAGTGAGTTAACATGATATTACACACAGACTGTTATCATGACAGAGACATGACACACTGTTCACTGTAACATGAGCTGATAGTCAGTCCCCCTTCAATACAGCACCCTGTTGTCATCCATAACCCAACAGTTGAAACAGTGGACAGTTTTAAACACGTCATTAGACAACACACTCAGCTTTGATCAGCACATCATGGACATTCAGAAAAGAGGCCACCACAGCCTGTCAATCATCCGCACACTCAAAGGTCTTTATGTTGCTCCACATCTACTGCTGCTACTGTGCCAGAGCATCACCTGCTAGGTCAACACAGTCTCTGTTAAGAACTGGACCAAGCTTTCCAAAGTAACCAACACTGCTGCAACAACAGCAGGTCTCCCCACACCCAGCCTCACTGAACTCAACAACAGGGCCATTACACACATCTCAGCTGCAATACACTCCACAACTGTGTTAAAGAAGAGACAACATGGCTAAGCATTCAGTTTAAAGCTGGTATCAGTCCGAACCGACAACCTGCTGATATCATCCTACATCTCTACTTCAACTATGATGTCTGCATGGTGGACAAAAGGGACTGATGGGACTCTGACCTCTGTCTCCGGGTCTGACGGAGACAACGGATATTAAAATGTGTTCACAGTGTCCGTCCACTGACAGTGTTTGTTTCTGTCACTGAGTTCAGAATGTTATTCTGTGTGTGTGATAGAGACAGAGACAGAGCTTTACATGTCTCCACAGCAACGACAGTCACAGCCAGAGACATTATTTTTCCAGGTTGTCCACCTATATGTCTGTCCAACCCTTATGACTGCGATATCTCAAGAACACCGTGAGTGAATTTCTTTAAATTTGGCACAAACGTCCACCTGAACTGAAGAAAAAACTGATTATAATTTAGTGGTCAAAGGTCAGAGGTCAGTGTGACCTCGCATACATATTTTTGGTCGTACACATCAGTGAGTTCATGAGGTCACAGCTGTTCTTTCCTCTGATGTGACAGAGCACAGAGCGTCCACTCCTCGTTCACAATGACATCATCAGAAAACTGTTTCTGCTGTGACCTGCACAGCATGTGTCAAACAGGAAGTGTGACAGACAAACAAACAAACAAACAAACACGTCACCTTGATGGTCAGGATACAAACACCAGCAGATTCTCTGAGATACACACAGTGTAAATATGTGAAGAATTAGTTTTCCGCTCAGATTATTGACTTTACAATCTCACACAGAATATCAGATAATTTTACTCTTTAATCTCTGAATCTAATCTTTGAATCTTTAATCTAATTTAAAAAAATTGCTGTAGAATATTTCTGCAGCTCTGTATTCTGACGTTTCCCCTGCAGTGACCCAGATACAACATCACAAACAAATTGTTTTTCACAACTGTTTATTAAAAAAAAAATCAACTAAAGATAACTACTGATGTTTTAGATTTGTTCTGTTGTTTATGTTTTTGTTTGTTGTATTTTATCAAATTTATGTTCGTTGTTTTATTATAACAATATTTAGTTCTTCTGAAGTTGAGCAGATATCTGCTGTGTAACCCCCACGGCTTCTCAGCCTCTCCTGACACATTTTATATTTTAAATTATATGGACTTTATTCAGTGTTTTGGTTTGTTTGTTTGTGTGTGTAATATGCATAAACTCCTCCTCATCAGTTTAACAGTGAGATGAAGAACATCCTGAACTGACACACATGCTGTGTTGTAACTGATGAGTTTACCTCTGGTCACTGAACGTCAGCTGACAGGAAGTTTAAGCATCAGCCACACACACACACACACACACACACACACACACACACACACACACACACACACACACACACACACACACACACACACACACACACACACACACACACACACACACACCTCTCAGCTCAGCAGCAGTTGGCAGAGAGCCTGCTGTATTATCAGCTGGTGTCACACTGAGTACTGCAGCCTGAAGGTCACAGAGAGGTCAAGCCTCATAAGGGGACACATAAAGCCACATAAACATTATATATATATATATATATACATATATACATACATACATAAATATATACACACACACACACACACACACACACACACACACACACACACTTAGCTTCCTCCAGATTTCCTTCAGGATAAATAGTTATATTCAACTGAACTGTAACATGTACCGAACGTGTCAACATGAACACGTGTGCTGCTCCACAGACTATTACATCCAACAAACACCTGATTGAACATAACCCACGCATCAGGTGAGAGCAGACACCTGAGAACGTCCTCTGACCTGAGGACGGTCACATGACTCAAACTGACCTGCAGAGTCTCAGTCAGGTGTCAAACACACAGCACTTATACTGTAGCAGGTGAGAGGACACAGGAGACAAACACTGAGGTGACATTTCAGCACAACTACAGATTCCCACTGTATTGCTGGTCAGTGAATGCTCTGCTCTGCTGATGTCCTCAGAGCTGTTGAGACGCTGACTCGTTCCAACAGAAAACAAACTTCTTCTTTCACTCTTCACTCTTCCTGACAGGAGTCAGACCCGTGACCTGAACCTTACAGCCACATCAGCAGCGAGGTCACTTCCTGTCTGGGCTCTGACATGAGCTGCTGAACTCTGTCTCTCTCCAACAACGTGTCACTTCCTGTCAGTTATTTCTTCACATGACTGAGATCTAATCTGAGACCTCACCTCTGTGTCAAAGAGCCGCACACTAAAGGGACATTCTGCTGTGTTATACTACAGACAGTGTGTCTGGGTTAGGGTTAAGGTTAGTCCTGCACCGGGTCGGGTAACCTGCAAAATAATGTGTAACGGGTATATATAAATACATATATATTCATTCTCAGGTATGGGCATGGGTAAAAATAAAATACATGAGCTCCAGGTGGGCAGCGGGTGAGAACAACAATCTATTTAAATGTAAAAGTAAAAAGATATACAGGATATTTTATTTTGAAAGTCAGTGAAACTGTTGACCCCGTCGTCACATTGGTCACCCACTGAGTATGTGGAGAACGGTACTGAAATGTAATCAATTAAAAAGTTAATTAATAATAATAATTAATAATAATAAAATTATTATTTTAGGGGGGGGGGGGTATCACAGGACTTTTATTAACGGGTGTGGCTTTGACTTAAACGTAATGACGGGGAACAGCTCCGTTCTGGTACTGAGCTTTATGGGTACAGGTGGGGGAGGGTTTTCAGAAACTGACCCGTGCAGGACTCTGGTCCACATCAGCTCAGCAGACAGTGATGAGTGCTGGATGGAGTTGTGTTACAGTTAAACTGATGTTTACTGCGCTGGTAGAAAGCTAACGTTACCTGACCTGAAGCCCCGACATTAACACACACACACACACACACACACAAACACACACACACACACACACACACACACACCCTCCACCAATCAGATGCAGATGCAGATGCAGAGGTGAGTCATGAAACTAACCATGTTTCAACAGTCACACTGAGCAGCACTGATGTTATCGATATAAGAAATTAATGTCACGTAACGTCAGACGTGTTTTAGGATTTTATAAACAACAGTCACACTAAAGATGCTGACTCATATTCTATAAAGAACTGTGCAGCTCCAGTCAGCAGTCATTGTCAGGGCGCAGTCACACCAGGACAGTCCGGGGACTCTGTTCGATTGGGCGGGGAATGCCGAAATATTTCATACCTTCGTTTGGTTCAGTTCACTTTCACACTGCATTCTGCACTGAAAATGGAAATCCTTCCCCTTCCTCCTCTTGGTCACCACAAAAACAATGGAGCAACACCAAATGTATGCAGTCTGCACCTCCTCACTACTCCTCGTCTGCCCACAAGACGTTTTCCAACTTTTTTTTAACCTCTGCTTCGACTGGATCACGCTGTTGGCTTTGTTTTTCTCTACCCAAAATGCACTGTGCTCTACGTCACTTCCTCCTCCCTCTCTTTGGTTCGCTTCCTCTCTTTGGTTTGCTGGATAGTCGGTTTGCATTTCCCACTGTAAGCGAACCACACCAGGATTCACTTGCAAGTGGACCAAGACCCCCAGTTTTCGAGCGGACCAGGGATCGCACCAGAATTCGAATGAGCGTTCACACCATTCCAAACAAACTGAACTATCAGTGGAAGCAGACCAGGTTTCATTTAAAGCGGACCAGATAGTGCCAGTGTGAATGCGTCCTTCGACACCTCAGACCAGGACAGGTAGATCTGATCTGAGAGCAGTCACCTGAAGACAATCAGTCAGTGTACTAGGGCATTAACTGAAAAGTCCATTTGTCGACGTCAGTGGCAGAAGTCGACACCCCCCGGGAGGAGTCGACAAGTCGTGTGTTTTATCCCCCCCCCCCCCCCCCCTCTCTCTCTGTGCTTGTGTACGGAATGCAATCGCTGCCTCTGATTGGCTTACGCTGATACTTTATCCTTGACTTAACCAATAGTCACAGTCAATTCATTAAAAGGGCGGTAACGTTACTTGGCGCGTAGAGGGGAAATTAACACAAGACCACAATAAGACAAGAGACATGGCTGCAGAGAACGTAGAAGGTGATAGGCCTGAGAAAACGCCTGAAGGCCCGAACATACTCGAACATGACTCCGCGGAGGTCCGCAAGCCCAGTGCGCACAAAGCTCAGATTTTACAAGTGTGCAGACTCCGCTCCGCACACCAGTGACTGCTTGGCATGTATTTTTCACATTGCGGGGATTTTTCATGGACATTTTTACAGGAAACTACAACGCAGAAGTGCACTCGACTATGAAAGCCCGAATGACTGCGGACATTCCTCGCGGAGTCCACTCCGCTAATAGTACTTCCGAGTATGTTCGGGCCTGAGAGTGACAGACACAGATCACATGTGTGGAGATACTTCACTTTCCTCCGCCATGTCAATGTGATGACGTCATCAAATTACTTGTCGACTCAGACTTTATTGACAGATAAGTCGACCTGAAAAAAAAATCAAAGTCCTTAATGCCCTACAGTGTACTGTCTCTTTAAGATCATATCAAGGACAGGAGGACAGGTGTCTCAGCGGGACATTGAAAATGGTCCCTGCTTTTATCTTCAGGAGACTCGACCACTGTGACGGAGTCTTCATCAGCAGAACGCCGGTGCTCTGAGAATGTTCGGAGGTCTTTCTGGACTTTCTGTCTGTCCTGTTGGTTTATGACCTTCTGTTCTTCTCAAAGAAGATGAACAGCAGCTGTTAGCAGTTAGCAGCTAACCCAAAGAGGAAGAAGAGGAAGAGGAGCGATCCTGACATTGGATCAATAATCAATTAATCAATCAGTAAACAGATCAGACAGAGATGTGATGGTGACACTAATCACAGAGCTCAGAGAACAGTCTGAGTCTGGAGGACTCAGTCCCCTGTCCCCTCAGGGTATCATCATGATGTGAGGGACATGTTGTTGGACATGTTGTTGGACAGGTCAGTTCCAGGTGTCTGCTGGTGAGACATCTAGCTACATGTAGCTGCTCTATGAGGTCACTTCCTTTCAGGATCAATAAAGGATCTGTGTGTCTCCACACCTCAACACATGAACTAATGTTCAGACTTTTTGAGCTCAGCAGAGACTTCCTGTCCTCAAACTGAGCTCTGCACTGTAAATTATTTTATTACCCTCTGACTGTGTTGGGGTTAACGTCAGCGTGTCAGAACAGAGTCCGTCCTTCCTGCTGTCGGACACGACGCCCACCTGAAGCTGGTTTCTGTTGTGAATGTATTCAGACAGGATCCAGTCTGACCAGCTCACCAGTCTCTCTGAAACCAGTCACACCAGTTCACACACTATAGCTGGGATATTCAGCTCTTCTGTCAGATGAAGAAACTGTTTGAATATTTATAAAACTATTTTAATTAGAATTATAACTAATAATAATATTAATCACATCAGTGTTTGATGTGATTTTTAGTTTCCGGGTAGATTTTTATTTCACAATGATTTTTTTATTTTCATGGTCATTATCTATTTCATTTTATCTTTTCACATTTTGAATTATTTTTTTCTTTGTTCATTTTGTAATTCCTTATCTATTTTTCTATCACTTTATTTTATTTTTGCTCCTTGTCAGTTCTATTTTCAACATATTCTAAAAACTATTTAACCACATTAACACTTTCATAATTCATGTTTTGATAATTACCGTTTTGACATGTATGTTCTGTTCATACTGTAGCATGACATCAGCTCAGTGAGAAAAACACTTTCATGTTAGAGTCTGAAGGAGCTCAACGGCTAAATTCAAACTATTTAGATTTATTTAAATCATTTTCATTTTCTATGGTTTGTTTTTATGATCATTTCTAACTAATGTAAAGTGTCCTCTGTCTGTCTCATTGTCTCCACCATGTTGTTGTTCTTTAATAGACAGACAGTCCAGGCGATCACAACCCTGTCCCTGTGTCTGTCCCTATGTCTCTGTCCCTGTGTCTCATTCTCTGCCTCTGTCCCTGTGTCTCTGTCCCTATGTCCCTGTGTCTATGTCCCTATGTCCCTGTCTCTCTGTCCCTATGTCCCTGTGTCTTGTTCTCTGTCTCTAGCTCTCTGTCTCTGTCCCTGTGTCTCTGTCCCTGTGTCTCGTTCTCTGTCTCTAGCTCTCTGTCCCTGTGTATGTCCCTGTCCCTGTGTCTCTGTCCCTGTCCCCCCTGGGTCTTACCTCCTGAAGGGTTTCCCCATGCCTCCGTCCTCTCCCGGGCCGTGCCGGCCTCCCGCCGCGGGCCCCGCTGCTCCCCCCCTGGCGAGACGCTGCTTCAGGTCCGGGTCTGTGTCCAGCAGAGTGCCGGTGGTCCCGGTGGTCCCGCTGTCCTCTGAGTTGTTCCGCTTCCGCATCACTGGAGACGTGAAAGAGACACAAGCAGCGTTAACCGGAGGAACAGTGTCAGCGGGGAGGAGGCCGTCAGCTGGCCGGGGATGGAGCACTGAGAGCCGGTGAGGACGGAGCTGATCCCCGCTGAGCCTCTGCAGAGAGCAGCTGATCAGCAGCCAATCACAGCGCACACACAGCACCACGTGGTCTCACTCTGCTGCGTCCATGGCCCCCAGGGAGCGTCGGAGCAACGGCTACCAAAACAAAACCGGTTTATGGGGCTGGGAGAGTGCATGGTGCCTTCACGTGCACCTCGTAACAGAGAGTTAACACACAGACGGAAATCTCTCAAACAACAACAAAACAAACACATAACACGAAGATTATCTATTATTATTAGTATTATCCTAAATAAACAGTACACAACTTTAATGTTAACAGGGTCTGAAGAAACACACCGCAGCACGTCACTGACTCCACAGGTAAACACAGATGAAACAGCTCATGATTATTTTAACAGAATGAATAAGTTTGTATTACAGCTCGTCCACAGTCGGCCTGTTTCCCTGTTAAAGCTAATTTCTGTCATTTCTTTTTGTAACTGTGAAGATTAAATTATTGAACGTATTTGTGTTCACATCACTGGTTTGTACTTTGATTTCAGAAATATTTTCATTAACAAATACCTGTTTGAAATTAAGATATCAACTAATGTTTTTCATTTATTTGTGAATTAATTAAATATGGTAACAGATATGTTTGTCTATTTTCAGAACTATTTAATGTTTTTAAACTGCTAGTTGTTCAGATTTTGTGTTCGTATGTGTTGAAGTTTACAGATTGCACATTAACGTACTTTTTATCGATCTGTTGACACACATAATATTGACACTAATCTGCTTCCGTACAGTATTTCTTGTTATTGAACTCGTAACATATTTACCATTTTAGAAGCTCTTCTTTCCGTGGTCACCTGAATGCAGCATTCAGTTAGCAGACTTAGCAGTGAAGCTAATCTGTTTCTAACGGAGAGCGACACGAACAAACTACAAACGTCACTTTAATCAAGTTTAATAAGAACGCACGGAGCGTTGACACGGAGGCGGTACCGGCCTCTGGTCGCTCTCCGCCGCCGCTCGAAGCTGTTTGACCCGTTTGTCTGCTCTATTTTTAGCCTGCTGCGCTGCTAGCTGACCGACCGGAAGTCGCGCTGAGGGCTGAAAAGTGTTCATAAACTTCCTGTTCCCGCTCAAACATGTAGACATATATATATATATATATTTAAATAACAAGTCTCACCTCGCAGGCCGCTGAGGTAAAGCCGCTTCACGCCATCATTGTTTTTAATAAATCCTTAAATGTGTTCAGCTGCAGCTCGCTTCGCTTCGCTAGTCTGAAGTTTGTCCCAATGAGGCAGCCGGAGCCTGACGTCACACGGTCACGTGATCACAATACGACGGTTTTGCCGCGAAACCGAGTCGAGAGTCCTTCCGTGTTTACCGGTGATTACAACGTGAAATTAATCAGTGTGTGTGTGAGTGTGAGTGTGAGTGTGAGTGTGTGTTTACCTGAGCCGGGATGTTCTGTGAGAAAGCCATCGAGTTAATCAGAGAGCTGCACCGGATGAGCGACGGACAGCTGCCCGCTTTTAACGTGAGTAACATGCCGGTAAACCTCCGGTATCCTCCGCTGTTCACTGACAACGGTCCTCATGTTTAAAACATGTTTGACACTGTAAACTTTTCTCTTAGTTCTTAGTCTAAACATCAAACACACTGAAATCCTCCCGCTGATCTCCACTTACAAACTGTAACACGCTAAAGTTTCCTGATCAAAAGACTCACAGACGTTTTATTAATGTTTTAAATATGTTTCTAGAAAAGTGAAGAGCTTTGTCATATTTCCGCTCAAACCAAACACGCCAGACACCAGTTAATACACTGGACACCTGAGGGGTGTTTCAGAAAGCGGGTTTAGTGAAAACTCTGAGTGTGTTAACCCCGAGATGAGGGAAACTCTGAGTCAGTCACCATGGCAACTGACTCTGTGAACATAACCTGCTCGCTGGTTAGGTTTGTCTCTGTCACCTCCCTCTTACACACTGTTTCATTTCTCATTCATTCAGTCCGTGTCAAAGCTTGTATGAAGCGCATTCATTAGCGGAGATTTACCGTCTGTCACAGTCTAAATCCTGCTGGATATTAGTTTGTTACTCAGGACTGTCTTAAGTTACTGAATTTATGCACATCAATCATTTCTTTGGACATCAGTTTTTGTCTTTACATTCAAATATTACACAGCGAGAATTCACCCTCAGCTCAGAATCAAACCTGTGTCCTTTTTATATTTATTATTGTTTATAACACTGCCCAAGCATCAGACTGTCAGTCTGTTAGAGCAGCTCCCACATGTTTATTGCACATAATGTGTAGGTCTAATTATTTACATTTTAAAACTCGGTATGAAGCTTTAGACACGTAGTATCAATGACTAATGATCTCCATCACTGATGTCATTGGTCGCACTGATGGAACATAATTCCTATAGCCTAATATTGGGGATTATATGTTCATATTTCTGAGTGAGCAATGGTGCAGCATTTCAGTCTCTTTAAATTTACTACATTTGTAGCTGAAATAAAGTCACTGAATGCTGTTGAGTCAAGATACAAATAATGTCCAACTTTTTAAAATCTACTGTATTTTAACCTCAACGTCTTTTCAAGTGCAAATCACCAAACATATTATTACTGGGTCAGACTGTGAGTTTACAGTCATGTCTTTATGTCTTTGATCTATAGCCTAGCCTATATGTTTTAAATCTTCCTATTTTTCAGTTGCTGCCTCCTGTGTTTTTCCCCATCAGATTAAATCTGAACAAATATATTATTATATATTATTAATATAATGTAATGTATCTACAGCCTGATACACAGTCAGATTCCACCACTTTATCTTCATTAAGGAAATGTAAGTCTGATAAATGATGAATAAACGGACAACACTGAATCAAACTTTTTTATTAACTTTATGGTTAACTTATTTACACTTTCCTCGCTCTGACTCAGGCTCTTCTTTTAAAGATAAACGTGCACCGTCTGCTACACATGCATTAATATCTCTACATCCACTGGATTAAAATGGAGGCGCTGTCTTTTATTTACCTGTTGCCATGGTGAATGGTGGAGTCGGAGCTCCATTGATGATGGCTTTTTATTGTCGGCTTAACTCAGAGTGAACATACTCAGAGTTGACTGAACTAACTCAAATCAGCTGTTCTGGAACCGGTAACTCAGAGTTTCCCATCTCAGGATAAATCAACTCAGAGTTCAGGGTTAGACTCAGAGTTTATTGAACCTGCTACCTGGAACACCCCTCAGGTGTGTCGCATCTGCCAACATAGGGAAAATACCCCAAGAGTCAGCGAGAGCAGGGGTGGAAGATGACTCACAGGTGGATTACATGGTAACAGACACTGGAACGGACACGACTATGACTTGGATCTGTGACTCAGTGAAGGATAGGGGCACGGACCTATCCACCAGGGCTAGAATTAGCAGCACTCAGGGCAAGGTGAGCACATCTGTAGAGGATCAAAGTAGCACAGTTGAGAACAAGATGCTTCAGGTTTGTCCTTGCAGCTGGCAGAAAGTAACATCAGTGAAAGGCCTCAGAACTCATCAGGGAAAGAAGAAGTGTGTGGCAAAGAAAGGGCAGAGTAGCCACATTGATCAGTACTTCCTAAGAAGTCAGTCGAGTCAGTCGGATGAAGTCCAGCGGCAGGTAGAAAACCACAGTTCGCAGGATATCAGTATCGCTGCCACTGAGGAGGAGGAGGGGGTAGTAAGAGAGGATGCAGGTGAGACTGAGGCCAGTGTGCCAGTCAGAGAGAGAACCATGGAGCAAAAGGTTAGAGTTAGATGGCCTAGAGCAAATGACAGTAAAGAATGGGAGATAGTTAATAGAGACTTGTCAGTAATCTTGAGTAGGCTTAGAGGAAATGCAATAGAAAGGTTAGAAAACATGGGAGATACAATGTATTCGTATGGTGCAGAGAGGTTTCGGGCGCATGAGAGAAAGAGGAGTGAGAGGGTACAGTCAGGTAAGTCTAGATGGCAAAGAGAAATAGAGAGGTTAGTCAAGGAAAGGAGACCGTTAAGAAAGCAGTGGGAAAAGGCTACAGAAGAAGAAAGGGAGGGAATTAAGGTGTTGCAAGAGGAGCTGAGAAGCAGGCTAGCAGTTCTTAGAAGGGCAGAGCATCTCAGGAAAAAGAGGAGGAAGAAGGAATATGCTAGGACAGGTTTTTTCAAGGACCCTTTTAAGTTTGTTAAAGGATTGTTCAGCCAGGAAAAGGGAGGGCAGCTTAAAGCAGAAAGGTTAGAGGTTGAAGAATATTTGAGAAACACATATTCAGATTTAGAGAAGAATAGGATAGTAGGTTTCCCACCTGATATCCCTCCATTAGGAGCGATAGAGCATGAGATGGATGTTAGGCCACCTATGTTAGGCTGACCAAACGTCCTCTTTTGCACGGACATGTCCACTTTTCACGTCCCGTCTGGGGCGTCCGGGTTTTTTTTATAAACTGATGATAATGTCCGGTTTTCTGTGTGTTTGTGTGTGTGTGTTAGAGTGCCGCATATTTCTGTCCGAGCCCGACATTATTTAAAGCACTGAGTTTGTGCCACACAGTTGATACGGTTACAGGGTATTTAACAGGCCGGGTGTGCTCAGAGGAGAGGGAGACCTCCGTGTTTGAGACGGGAGCGGGAGACGGGAGGTCCGACGCTTCCAGCGAGAGGAGAGGGAGACATAAAACAAAATAAGATAAAGTAGGAGACACCCGTCTCCCTCTTTTTTTTATTTTCAGCGTTTAATCGAGGGGGGCGGTGGAAGGTCCGAGACTTCCAGCATGGGGAGAGGTAGAAACAAACAGCCAGTGTGTGTCTGTGTGTGTTATGTTCAGGTGTTGTCACGTAAATAACAGTGCCCAAGCAATAAACAGGACAGACAATAGGATTTTATTTATTTTTACACTACATTTTCACTGAAAGCTGACCAAATCCGACCCCAGCTCAAATACAATTTATAGCTACATTTCTGACCAAACCCGGCCCGACCCGTTGGGTACCGACGGGCTCGGATCGCCACACTCTAGTGTGTGTATGTGTCACCTACTGGGGCCTATCTGAATTTCTGTCTTTGAGAGATATTATTTTGTAATACAACTGAATTTTCTATCCATACATATACATTTTAAATATATTAAAATGATAAGGTATCTTTGAGTAAACTGCGAGTATCATTTAAATAGGCTATGTCATGGCCGGGCCGAGTGTCCTCTTTTTTGGGAAATCAAAATATGGTCACCCTAACCTAGGTGGAAGGAAGTTCAGGAGGTGGTCAGGCGTGCAAAGGCTTCCTCGGCCCCAGGGCCTAATGGAGTCCCCTACCGGGTTTATAAAAGTGCGCCTGATACCCTTAAATTTTTGTGGAAACAGCTAAGAATAGTTTGGGAAAAACAAATTATACCAAGAGCATGGCGTGGGGCAGGAGGTGTCCTCATTCCTAAGGAGAAGGAGTCTGTGGACATTAGCCAGTTCCGGATGATTTCCCTCTTGAATGTGGAGGGAAGATTTTCTTCAGTGTAGTTGCGCAGAGATTAGCTAGCTTAATTGATACCATGGTGCAGAAGGCCGGAATACCAGGTTTTTCAGGGTGTTTAGAGCACACTAGCATGATCTGGCACCAGATTCAGGCAGCGAAGATTAACAAAAGGGACCTACATGTAATATTTTTAGATCTTGCAAATGCGTTTGGTTCAGTACCGCACAGCCTAATTTGGAGTGCGTTTGATTACTTCAAAGTGCCACAGGTAGTTGTCAACTTAGTGAAAGCATACTTTCAGGATATTAGGTTGTGTCTAAGTACGACAGGCTTTACAACAGGTTGGCAGAGACTAGAAATAGGCATCATGGCAGGGTGTACAATTTCTCCATTAGCATTTACTATGGCGATGGAAGTAATCATCAGGGCTTCTAAGTGGGTGGTAGGTGGAGAGAGACGGCAGAACGGGTTGCATCTCCCCCCAGTTAGGGCTTACATGGATGACATGACACTGGTGACCACAACAATGCCATGTACAAAGAGGCTACTAGAGAAGGTAAATAAGAACCTGAAGTGGGCCAGCATGAAGATCAAGCCTAGTAAATCTAGAAGCATCTCGATATGTAGAGGGAAGCTAAGTGATAAGAAGTTTGTCATAGATGATGAGGACATCCCAACAATTAGGGAAAAGTCAGTGAAGAGTTTAGGTAGGTGGTACAATGTGGAGCTGAATGATGAGGAACAGGTGGTGAAATTTAGAAAAGATGTGGCAGAAGGATTGGATAGAATAGATAAATCAGAGCTGCCAGGAAAATTGAAGTTGTGGTGTTTACAATTTGGGCTATATCCTAGGTTAATGTGGTCATTGTCAATTTATGAAATCCCAATATCCGTTGTGGAGAGAATTGAAAGGTCGGTTAGCTCCTACATTAGGAAGTGGTTGGGCGCTCCTAGGTGCCTAAGTAGTGTTGCATTGTATGGAAAAGGGATTCTTCAGCTGCCAGTATCTAGTTTAACAGAGGAATTTAAATGTACCAAGGTCAGGACAGAGCTCTTGTTATCTGGGAGTAAGGACGTGGTAGTTAGGAGTGTGGTTCCAAATCCCATCAAGGGGAGGAAGTGGAAGCCAAGATCGGCAGTTCAGGAGGCAGAGGCAGCTCTTAGGCATGCAGAGATTGTAGGTAATGTTCAGTTTGGCCGGGGAGGCCTGGGGCTTGGCTCAGGCAAACCGGTATGGAATACAGCAGGTCCCAAAGATAAAAGAAAGCTGGTTGTGGAACAGATACGTAGACAGGAGGAGATAGTAAGGGGTGCAAAGGTAGTGGCCCAGGCTAAACAGGGACAGTGGTTGAATTGGGAAAGTGTAGAGAAGAGGAAGCTTAGTTGGAGGGACCTGTGGACTATGGAGGAGAATCGTATTAGATTCCTGGTAGGGGCTACATATGATGTGCTACCAACTCCCCAGAACCTAAAACTGTGGGTAAATGAGGACCCATAGTGTCCATTGTGTTCAGGTACGGCAACCTTAAAGCATATTTTGTCAGGCTGTAAGGTTAGTTTGTCACAAGGCCGATATACATGGCGACATAACCAGGTGTTGAAATGTTTAGCTGCAGGAATCGAAGGGAAACGAAGACAGGTGAATTCAGAAGGTGTTAAGAATAGGAGTTTAGCAATTCAGTTTGTCCGTGAGGGAGAGAAATACAGAAGGGATAAGTTAGTAAGGAGGCAGGGGTGTGGCCGCCTAGTAGGTGCTTGTGATTGGGAAATGCAAGTAGATTTAGGGGGAAAGCTTGTTGTTCCCCAGGAAATAGTTTGTACCAAGCAGAGGCCTGACATAGTGTTGTGGTCACTGAGTCAACAGATAGTTTATTTCATTGAGCTGACAGTTCCTTGGGAAGACTCATTGGAAGAAGCCTATGAAAGGAAAAAGCTGAGGTATGCAGATTTAGGAGCAGAAGCTGAGCAGCGAGGATGGAAGACTAGGATTTGTCCAGTGGAAGTGGGGTGTAGGGGATTCATAGCAAGATCAGCTATCTCGCTCCTGGGGGAACTCGGAGTGCAGGGACAGAGTCTGAGGAAGACAGTGAAGGAAATGTCAGATGAAGCACTAAGAATCAGCAAGTTCATCTACTACAGAAGAAATAATGTCAGCTGGGGGCCAGCAGGGGGAACTACTAAGCAGGGCACATAACTCCTTGAGATCTGGCGGAGAGATCCACTTCCTCTCAGGAGGAAATCCAGGAAGAGGAAAGTTATTTAAGTGTGGGAGTGGCCTATTTGAATCCATTTTGTTTGAGACCATGCTGCAAGGTGAGTGTGTTTGCTGATCTTGTGAGTTCATTTATCTCCTTTAACTTTAGCTTACACTGTAGTTATGTTATGTAGCGTGTGAATTAGAGTATGGTAAATGTGCTAGGAAAGGTAGTATCAGCATTGCTTCTACCTGGAGCTTGCATGTACGGAGCCTTGGTTTGGTTGAAGGTGGCAGTGCTGTTTGGGCTGAGAAAGCCATGTGTAAGTAAGGTTAAGGAGGTTGATGGGTTGGTGTGGAGAGCAGTGAGACCTGGCATTAGGGGAGTGTCTCTGGGACGCCAGAGATCACTGTCTAGCCTCCTGGAGGTGTCGTGGGACCAACTAGACAAAACACCGGTGAAAGGAGGTTCCCACCTGATGACCCCAAAGACATGTTAGTTATCACTGCTCACTGGTCTGTATAGTTAAGCCTTGCCATAATAGCTTATCATAGGGCTTAGGAGGTGATTCACTGAGTGTTGATCCTTTTCTAGAGCACAAACTTCTTGTGTTTATTTGAATTCTCCCACTGTGACGCACCCCACTGATGCTGCAGACTTTTAAATGGAGTTTGGTTCTAATTAAAAAAAAAGATTTAAAGGAAAGTCCAGGACCTGACTGGTGATGATGATGGTGATGATGATGGTGATGATGATGATGGTGATGGTGATGATGGTGGTGATGATGATGGTGATGATGATGATGATGGTGATGGTGGTGATGGTGATGGTGATGATGATGGTGATGGTGATGATGGTGGTGATGATGATGGTGATGATGGTGATGATGGTGGTGATGATGATGGTGATGATGATGATGGTGATGGTGATGATGGTGATGATGATGATGATGGTGATGGTGATGATGGTGATGATGATGATGATGATGATGATGGTGATGATGTGTTTCAGGAGGACGGACTGCGGCAGGTTCTGCAGGAGATGGAAGCTCTTTATGAACAGAACCAGACTGATGTGTGAGTCCTCTCACACACACGCTCACACGCACACACACACACGCTCACACACACACACACACACGATGTCAGCTCTGACAGCACATTATATAAACGGGTAAGTTTAGAAACAGTTTATCTGTATTTCAATAAAGATCTGATTAATCAAATTAATTGACTCATTTCTGTATTATTATTTTCCCTCTCTTCATTTTACCAAATGTCTTTATTTTATATTATTATTATTTATATTATTTGTGGTTATTTTCCTCTCATATTTATTAATGGATCAAATTATTTATTTATTGTTGATATTCTCAGCTCTTATCTCCCACATCATAACACTGAACAGCACAGTCACATGATCAGCTGGTTATTAACCCTTTGTGTCAACGTCACATTTTATAAAGGACATGAATACATGAGTAATCAGATTACAGCTGTGAGGAAGACTCTGATGATGATTTAATGATCAGTTTTCCAAACATTAAGAAGTTGTTCAGGAGGACAAAGAAACTCTTCGCTTAAGTCTGAATAATAACTGATCAATAAATCAATCAATCAATCAATCAATTAATTTTATTTATAAAGCCCAATATCACAAATCACAATTTGCCTCACAGGGCTTTACAGCATACGACATCCCTCTGTCCTTTGGACCCTCACAGCTGATCATGAAAAACTCCCCAAAAAAACCCTTTAACGGGGAAAAAAATGGTAGAAACCTCAGGAAGAGCAACTGAGGAGGGATCCCTCTTCCAGGACGGACAGACGTGCAGTAGATGTCGTACAGAACAGATCAGCATAATAAATTAACAGTAATCTGTATGACACAATGAGAGAGAGAGAGAGAGAGAGAGAGAGAGAGAGAGAGAGAGAGAGAGAGAGAGATTATCGTTATAGTTCTGGCTACTGTGGTACAATATGTTGAAAGTATATATTAGTATCTGATAGTATACATGTGTGATAATAATCATATGTTATGTTATAACAGTAGAAGTATGACTAATGACTAATGATGGCAGCAGCAGCAGCAGCAGGAGGCATCTGGCAGGACCACGGCAGCAGCACAACCACACACGTCACACTATCCAGGCACCGCTGCAATACGAGTTAACCTGAGAGACAGTGGAGCACAAAGGCTCCGGAGAAGAAGCCGAGTTAGTGACATGCAGAATGGACGAGTTAACAAGATGCAGTAATAGGATACGAGAGAGAGAGAGAGAAGGCGCCTGGTGCATTATAGGTGGTCCTCCGGCAGACTAGGCCTACGTCAGCCTAACTAGGGGCTGGTACAAGGCAAGCCTGAGCCAGCCCTAACTATAAGCTTTATCAAAGAGGAAAGTCTTAAGTCTAGTCTTCAATGTGGAGACGGTGACATATATAAATACTGCCACCCCTGATCAGCTGCTCGTTAACATTCAGTATTGTAGACGTGATGAAGATGAGCCGCTGAAGTTCAAAAAGGAGTAGGCGTCCCTAATAAAGTGAGCACTGAGTGTATTTCCCTCTGTGTGTTTCAGTAACGAGGCGAAGGCTGGCGGTCGAGCTGACCTCATCCCGTCCATCAAACTGCGTCACTGCTGCTTGCTGAGGAACCAGCGCTGTGTCGTGGCCTACCTGTGAGCAGCTGACTCACCTGTGAGATCATGTGACATCAGGCTGTTGTCTCATTGGCTAACTGAAGGTGTGTGTTTTGTCTCCATCAGGTACGACCGGCTGCTGAGGATTAGAGCTCTGCGCTGGGAGTACGGCAGTGTGCTGCCCGCCAACGTCCGCTTCCACATGTGTGCGGAGGAGGTGAGTGTGACATCACTTCCTGTTTGATCATACCGATTATATATTGATCAGTTTGTTTCCTGACTGAAGATGAATATGATGACCTCAGACCATCACTTCTCACTGCGTCAGAGCCGAGTCACAGTTGAGTCAGAGCTGAGTCACAGTTGAATCACAGTTGAGTCAGAGCTGCGTCACAGTTGAGTCAGAGTTGAGTCAGAGCTGAGTCACAGTTGAATCACAGTTGAGTCAGAGCTGCGTCACAGTTGAGTCAGAGCTGCGTCACAGTTGAGTCACAGTTGAGTCAGAGCTGCGTCACAGTTGAGTCAGAGCTGAGTCACAGTTGAGTCAGAGCTGAGTCACAGTTGAGTCACAGTTGAGTCAGAGCTGCGTCACAGTTGAGTCAGAGCTGAGTCACAGTTGAGTCAGAGCTGAGTCACAGTTGAGTCAGACCTGCGTCACAGTTGAGTCAGACCTGCGTCACAGTTGAGTCAGACCTGCGTCACAGTTGAGTCAGACCTGCGTCACAGTTGAGTCAGAGCTGAGTCACAGTTGAGTCAGACCTGCGTCACAGTTGAGTCAGACCTGCGTCACAGTTGAGTCAGAGCTGCGTCACAGTTGAGTCAGAGCTGAGTCACAGTTGAGTCAGACCTGCGTCCTCTATTTATTTATTGTTGATATTCTCAGCTCTTATCCTCCAGATGAGAACACTGAACAGCCGAGTCACATGATCAGCTGGTTATTAACCCTTTGTGTCCCTCTGTCCCCCGTCCCTTGGTCTCCGTCCCTGTCTCAGTCTGAGTGGTTCAGTCAGTATAAGAAGTCTCTGGCGTCCTTCATGCGCTCTGTGGGAGGAGGAGACGGTTTGGACATCACTCAGGACATGAAGCCTCCCAAGAGTCTCTACATCGAGGTGAGACCTGATTATCAATAATCAATACAACACTGTCTGAACAGCTGGAACGCTGACAGTGCATGATGGGAAATGTAGTTCTGTCAGAGAGGAGACTGGACGTCACTCTGACCCAGTTTCTCTGTGTCTTTATGTTAAATAGTTTCTATTGAACCACAAACACTCATCATCATCATCATCATCTTCATCATCTAACACATTAATCTGAAGTGTCCTTAAACACACACACACACACACACACACACAGTCTGACTCCTCCTCATGATCATCTAACACATCATGTGGACATGTAGCTTGAGCCTGAGTGATGACATTGTCAGATGTTTTCCAGGTGAGGTGTTTAAAGGACCACGGAGAGTTTGAGATCGACGATGGAACAGTGATCCTGCTGAAGAAGAACAGTCAGGTCAGAAAATACACTCACTCATTCATTATTCTGCTCAGTAACAATAATAATAATAATGTAGAAGAAACCAGTGACAGTAAAATGTGTTGAATATATTTTAAAATCAAACTGTTTTCTGCTGCTGTCGTTTTGACTTATTGATCTCGTCTCATTAATATTTTAATTAATGTATTTTTTACTTTATATTCACGTATCTGTCCGTCTGTCCACAGCACTTCCTGCCGCGGTGGAAATGTGAGCAGCTGATTCGTCAGGGCGTCCTGGAGCACGTGGTGTCCTGATGGGGGACTGATGTTCAGCCAATCACCGATCAATCAGCTGATCAGTGACACACTGTGTGCCTCAGATAACAAAGATGTCCTGAATTCACCTCATCCCCTGAACACAACACGTCTGTTTAAATATTAATCTGATGTCAAAATAAAATAAAATATTTCTTCTCTTTCAGTTCAGGTCTGATTGTTTTTTTCCTTCTTCTTTTTTCCCCCGAACCCTACCCCTAACCCTAACCCTAACCCAATATCACAAATTGTATTTGTGATATTGGGCTTTATAAATAAAATTGATTGATTGATTGATTGATTGTCCTTTAGACCCTCACAGCTGATCAGGAAAAACTCCCCAAAAAACCCCCTTTACCGGGGGAAAAAAATGGTAGAAACCTCAGGAAGAGCAACTGAGGAGGGATCCCTCTTCCAGGACGGACAGACGTGCAGTAGATGTCGTGCAGAACAGATCACCATAACAAATTAACAGTAATCTGTATGACACAATACAGTAATCTGTATGACATCCTCGGTAATGACAGTAGCTTATAACAACATTCATGAAAGTAATAATACTGTCGTTATAGTTCTGGCAACTGTGGTACAATATGTTGAAAGTATATATTAGTATCAGGCAGTCTACATGTATGATAATATCATATGTCTATAATAGCAGTAGAAGTATGACTAATGATTAATGATGGCAGCAGCAGCAGGAGGCATCTGGCAGGACCACGGCAACAGCACAACCACACACGTCACACTATCCAGGCACCGCTGCAATACGAGTTAACCTGAGAGATAGTGGAGCACAAAGGCTCCGGAGAAGAAGCCGAGTTAGTGACATCCAGAATGGCCGAGTAAACAAGATACAGTAATAGGATACGAGAGAGAGAGGGAGAGAGAGAGAGAGAGAGAGAGAGAGAGAGAGAAGGTGCCCGGTGCATTAAAGGTGGTCCCCCGGTAGACTAGGCCTAAGTCAGCCTAACTAGGGGCTGGTACAAGGCAAGCCCGAGCCAGCCCTAACTATAAGCTTTATCAAAGAGGAAAGTCTTAAGTCTAGTCTTAAATGTGGAGACGGTGTCTGCCTCCCGGACCGTAACAGGAAGATGATTCCACAGGAGAGGAGCCTGATAGCTGAAGGCTCTGGCTCCTGATCTACTTTTGGAGACTTTAGGGACCACGAGTAACCCTGCGTTCTCCGAGCGCAGAGTTCTGGTGGGATAATATGGCACTATGAGCTCTCTAAGATATGATGGAGCTGGACCATTTAGAGCTTTATAAGTTAACAGTAGGATTTTAAATTCAATTCTGGATTTTACAGGGAGCCAGTGCAGAGAAGCTAAAACAGGAGAAATATGATCTCGTTTCTTAGTTCCTGTTAGTACACGTGCTGCTGCATTCTGAATTAGCTGAAGAGTTTTTAATGATTTACTAGAGCTACCTGATAGTAGAGAGTTACAGTAATCCAGCCTCGAGGTAACAAAAGCGTGGACCAATTTTTCTGCATCTTTTTGGGTCAAGATAGGCCCAATTTTCGCAATATTACGCAGATGAAAAAATGCAGTCCGTGAGGTTTGTTTTAAATGAGAATTGAAAGACAGATCTTGATCAAATGTTAGAGGGATGTCGTATGCTGTAAAGCCCTGTGAGGCAAATTGTGATTTGTGATATTGGGCTTTATAAATAAAATTGATTGATTGATTGATCGATCAGACGTTTCAGACGGTTTTACTAACGAGACCTTGACCCGCAGTGAGTGGCGAGCGGCCTGCAGCGAGCAGGGCATCGACTCTTTATTTAGAATAAAAACCATTAAAAGTCTCGGTGAGATATAAACAGATAATTTAATGTGGTGTCAGGTTACAGTATGCTGCGTTATGATGTCACAGACAGGTGTGTTTGGTACCATCATCATCATCATCACCATCATCACCATCATCATCATCAACAGTCCACCTTTACAAAATCACGTCTCACTGTGACAATAAAAATAATAACAATACAAATATAGAAACATAAAGTAACATAACACCATCATGGCTGAAATACTGTGTGTGTGTGCTGATGACATGTTTAAATAACAGGCCACGCCCACACCAACCATGAACACACGCCTCCTTCACCTGAGAGTCAAACTGCATGTCCACGTCTTAGGTGACATCACCTCCCACTGTCTCCACAGGTGACATCACCTCCCACTGTCTCTACAGGTGACATCATCACCTCCCTCTGTCTCTGTACAGGTGACATCATCACCTCCCTCTGTCTCTGTACAGGTGACATCATCACCTCCCTCTGTCTCTACAGGTGACATCATCACTTCCCACTGTCTCTACAGGTGACATCATCATCTCCCTCTGTCTCCACAGGTGACATCACCTCCCACTGTCTCTACAGGTGACATCATCACCTCCCTCTGTCTCTGTACAGGTGACATCATCACCTCCCTCTGTCTCTCTACAGGTGACATCATCACCTCCCTCTGTCTCTGTACAGGTGACATCATCACTTCCCTCTGTCTCTACAGGTGACATCATCACCTCCCTCTGTCTCTGTACAGGTGACATCATCACCTCCCTCTGTCTCTCTACAGGTGACATCATCACCTCCCACTGTCTCTACAGGTGACATCATCACCTCCCACTGTCTCTACAGGTGACATCAGGTGACATCATCACCTCCCACTGTCTGTACAGGTGACATCATCACCTCCCTCTGTCTCTACAGGTGACATCATCACCTCCCTCTGTCTCTACAGGTGACATCATCACCTCCCTCTGTCTCTGTACAGGTGACATCATCACCTCCCACTGTCTGTACAGGTGACATCATCACCTCCCTCTGTCTCTGTACAGGTGACATCATCACCTCCCTCTGTCTCTACAGGTGACATCATCACCTCCCACTGTCTCTGTACAGGTGACATCATCACCTCCCTCTGTCTCTACAGGTGACATCATCACCTCCCACTGTCTCTGTACAGGTGACATCATCACCTCCCACTGTCTCTGTACAGGTGACATCATCACCTCCCACTGTCTCTGTACAGGTGACATCATCACCTCCCTCTGTCTCTGTACAGGTGACATCATCACCTCCCTCTGTCTCTACAGGTGACATCATCACCTCCCACTGTCTCTGTACAGGTGACATCATCACCTCCCTCTGTCTCTGTACAGGTGACATCATCACCTCCCTCTGTCTCTGTACAGGTGACATCATCACCTCCCACTGTCTCTACAGGTGACATCATCACCTCCCACTGTCTCTGTACAGGTGACATCATCACCTCCCTCTGTCTCTGTACAGGTGACATCATCACCTCCCACTGTCTCTGTACAGGTGACATCATCACCTCCCTCTGTCTCTGTACAGGTGACATCATCACCTCCCTCTGTCTCTGTACAGGTGACATCATCACCTCCCACTGTCTCTGTACAGGTGACATCATCACCTCCCTCTGTCTCTGTACAGGTGACATCATCACCTCCAGCTGTCTCTTCCTGTTTCCTACTTTTATCTCTAACCAAAGAAATAAAATCAGATTGGTTGAGAAATGTTGACAAAGGAAACTACGGCGGCCCCAGAGGGTCAAGTGATGACAGTAATATCTGTCATGTTGTTAAAGTCACGTCATTGAAGGTTTGATGATGTCATGTTGTCTGATTCAGCACGTTCTGTGGCGCGCGCTCAGATGAGTCGGATCTAACGGGCAAGTGAGGAACTTTAATGTGTTCACTCTGCAGACATGGCCCAACGTAAACATGTCACCGTCTCACCTGTAACAAAAACAGGTGTCGTCAGACAGGTGTGTTTCCTGTTCAGGTGTGTTTCCTGTGCAGGTGTGTTTCCTGCTCAGGTGTGTTTCCTGTGCAGGTGTGTTTCCTGTGCAGGTGTGTCTGTATGCTAACAGTTCTCAGTCTTTGTGCTAAGCTAAGTTAAGCTAAGCTAATGCCCTCCTCAGTCAAACTGATGTGAGATCAGCTGCTGTAGGTCTCTGAGGTGGGCGTGGCTCTACGTGGCGAGCGCAGCGGGGACAATCTCTCTCAGCAGTTTGTTCAGAGCGTTGACCTTCTCCTCCAACAGGGAGTTCTTCTTCTCTGCGTGTTTCTGCCGCTGCTCGGTGACCTGCAATGCCGTCATCAGCTGAGAGTTCTCCACATACAGATCCTTCAGCAGCGCGCTGGACTTGGTGTTCTTCGCCATCTGTGGACGAAACGACGACGGCGGCACGTTAAATCATACTGAGACGGACAGAGAGTGGCCAGAAGTATGTGGACAGGAAGTGAGGACTCACCTGTTCTTTGAGCTGCTGGACTTTGTCCTGTAGAACCATCCGGAGTCCCTTCAGCTTTGTCTCCAGCTCCTCCATCCTCTGCTGCAGCACAGACACCGCCTTCTCGTACTGCTCCTGAACACAACACACACATACTCAGAGATGTACGAGCCGACATCAAAGTGTTCCCTGTGACCTCTGACCTCATCACTGTGACCTCTGACTCCTGGTGTACCTGCTTGCAGCTGATCTGGGAGCAGCTCTGTTGGGCCTGAAGCCTCAGTGTCTCCTCCAGCTGTTGACTCCTCCTCTGCTCCTCCTGCAGGCGGCCCTGAAGCAGCTCCACCTCCTCCCTGCACCCATCCCCCGCCCGCTGCTGTGCCTCCTGCAGCTGCCTGACGTGCTGCGCCTGAACCAGACTGAGCGCCGTGTCGGCCCGCACTGCCTAAACACAGGACGTTCACATGTTTAACCTCAGTGTGTGGTGTGAGGTCACACAAGAAGTGGCGTGATGTGTGATGTCAGTGTGATGTCAGCGTGTTGGTTTCAGTCCTCACCTGGTCCTGAGCGTGCATCCTCTCTGTCTCCGCCTCCTTCAGTCGGTTCTTCAGGTTCTGGACCTCCAGACTGCGGACCGTCAGCTCCGACACCTGACACACATCAAACCTCTGTTATCACAGGTCATCATTTTTACACACACACACACACACACACACACACACACACACACACACACACACACACACAGATGTTGTCAGTTACCTGCTGCTGGAGCTCCTGGTTGTGGACTCGGAGTCTGCGGGCCTCCTCCTGCTCCTCCTGCTCCTCCACAGCCTGACGGAGCTCCTCCTTCTCCCTCATCAGCTTCCTGACGCTGCTCTCCAACTGCTCCACCTGAAGGAGACACACCCACAGGAAGATGTCACTCTAACTGAGAGTGGGAGGAGCTACACCTGGACATCAAAACATGACAGAGGTTTACATTATTGTTGTTGTTGTTGTTGTTGTTATTATTATTCTGTCATGATGATGAGTCCAAACATCTACGGCAGCTGATCAGGGCCACTGAGGGTAGAAACTAAAAATTCTGATGACACGATGAAGGATGTAAATATTATAATAAATATTCAGAGACAAAAATGATTTTCTGCGATTAAAGTAATAGATTTATTTATTTATTTTATTTTATTTTTTTAAAGAATACCATCTCTGATTAAAGTTGCAGGTTTCCAAAATATAAATTAGAATATTCTCTGAGATTAAAGTCGCTAATTAACGAGAGACAAACTCTGGTGTTGTTTGTTGTCGATGAACAACGTCACTGAAAACAGGGAATACATCAAACATGGAGATGCTGAATGAGCGTTGTCCAATCAAGACGGACGCCCCTCCTGAACATCTGAGGAGCATCTGTCCTGCTAAAGTCACTGTCCCCACAGCGCTGGTTCAGCAGCTTCACACGTCCTCACAGGTCAAAATAAGACATCACATAAAAATCACACAGGACTCAGATGTGTCTCTGACCTCCTGTCAGAAACTCCGCCTGCCCACATTCTGTCAGAGACAGTTTGAATAAAGTTTTTAATCCATCCATTTTCTTTTTTTTTAAAGATATTTTTTTGGGGCATTTTTAAGCCTTTAATCGACAGTACAGACAAGTGTGAAAGGGGGAGAGAGACAGGGGGTGACATGCAGCAAAGGGCCACAGGCTGGATTCGAACCCGGGCTGCTGCGGCAACAGCCTTGTACATGGGGCACCTGCTCCACCACTAAGCCACCGACGCCCCTAATCCATCCATTTTCATCTGATTATCCGGGGCCGGGTCGCAGCGGCAGCAGGCCGAGCAAAGCACCCCAGACATCCCTCTCCCCAGCAACACTTTCCAGCTCCTCCTAGAGGACCCCGAGGCGTTTCCAGGCCAGACAACATATGTAATCCCTCTAGCGTGTTCTGGGTCTGCCCCGGGGCCTCCTATCAGTGGGACGTGCCTGAAACACCTCCAAAGGGAGGCGCCCAGGAGGCATCCTAGTCAGATGCCCAAACCACCTCAACCGACTCCTTTCAACATGGAGCAGCGGCTCTACTCCGAGCTCCCTCCAGATGTCTGACTCCTCCCCCTATCTCTAAGGCTGAGCCCAGACACCCTACAGAGGAAACTCATGTCAGACGTTTGTACCTGTGACCTCATTCTTTCAGTCACTACCCGGCGCAGCGCCTGCATCACTGCAGAAGCCGCACTGACCCGCCGATCCATCTCACGCTCCATTCTACCCTCATTCGTGAACAAGACCCTGAGATACTTGAACTCCCTCACTTGAGGCAGTAACTCTGTCCCAACCCAGAGGGAACAATCCACCATTCTCCAGCAGAGAACCATGACCTCAGACTGGGAGGTACTGACTTTCATCCCAACTGCCTCACACTCGGCTGCAAACTGCCCCAGGTCAAGCTGGAGGTCAAGGTGTGATGGAGCCAACAGAACCACATCATCTGCAAAGAGCAGAGACAGGTCCCCAAACCGGACCCCTTCCTCCCTGCAGCTGCCCTTCGAGATCCTGTCCATGAAGATCACAAACAGGATTAGTGACAAGGGACAACCTTGGCGGAGGCTAACACCCACCGAGAATGTGGTCGACTTTACACCGAGTATTCAGACGCAGCTCTCACTTTGGTCATACAGGGACCGGATGGCTCGTAGCAGCAAGCCTGGCACCCCGCACTCCCGTAGTACCCCCACAAGACCCCCAGAGGGACGCGGTCGTTATCCTTCTGCAGGTCCACAAAGAACATGTAGACTGGATGGGCAAACTCCCACGACCCCTTCAGCAGCCTCGCAAGGGTAAAGAGCTGCTCCACTGTTTTACGGCGAGGACAGAATCCACATCACTCCTCCTGAATCTGAGGTTCGACAATCATTTGGAGCCTCCTTTCCAGCACCCTGGAGTAAACAGACCTGTGAGGCTGAGCAGTGTGTACCCCGATAGTTGGAGCACACCCTCTGGTCCCCTTTTTTGAAGATGGGGAAAAAGTTTTTAATCTCAGACAAAATCAGAGTTAATCCTGTGACCTCCTGACCTCTGTTCTGTGTTCTGATTGGTTACCTACAGACTGCTCTGATTGGCTGTCACAAACATCAGAGGCTCCTGTAAACAAACTGTTTGTAAACATGATGATGTCACACCGAGACGTGTCACATCTTTAAATGAATGTGTAATGAAACCACGGCGGTGACGTCCTCTGTCAAATCAGTTTCTGATTGGTTCATAAAACCTCATGAGGAACTGAAACGACTGAATTCTGCTCGTTGATTGGACGGTGTCTGATGACCTTGTTGAGAGCGTCCTGCAGCTTCCTCTGCAGGTCCGTCACTTCCTGGGTGTGGTTCAGTTTCTCCTGAACGAAGGCGTGAAGCTGAGAGTGCAGCAGCTCTGACTCCGCCTTCACAGAGAGCGCCGCCTGCTGCAGCTTCTCCACCTGTTGGAGACAAACATGAAACATCAGGTTGTTAGTGTTTGATGATGTCATGGTGATGTCACGGTGTCACAGTCGGAGCGTCACCTTGTTGTTTCGGTCGTCAGCTTCTCTCAGCAGTTTGGATTTATCCTCCTCCACCCACTGCAGCTTCAGGGTCACACTGCTAAGCTCCGCCTCCAGCTCCGCCTGTCGGCCCAGCTGAGGACAAAACACACAGTTAGTTTAATCGGTGTTTGGATCTGCTGAGCCGAGCAGCGAGGAGTAGTGTTCACAGAATCAGAGGTTCAGAGCTTCAAACTGTAGCCCTTTTAGACAGGAGTTGTGCAAATCTGCAGGAAAGCCCAATCAGTGTTTTTTCAGCATTGGCAGTATAAAAACAAAATCGGGGAGTGCAGCAAAATGCCGCCTACCTACTTTTGTTTATACAGAATGTGCCTTTTTCGGGGCAATGGGGGGCGTGAGCAAGTAACAAAACGTGTAGCTCAGCGTGTGACGTAAACAGTGACGTGGGAGGGAAGCCGCGGCTGGTCAGTCCTTCGGCGATTCTCTCGTAAGTCGGCCCGTCCTTCACCGTCCCCGTCATCTGACAGTTAATGGCCTCTTCGTTTGCGAGGACAAGGAGGGCGCGCAATTCCTTGTCTCCCCAGTTGCTCATCTTTACAGTGTCTGTCAGGTTTGTGTTTCCCTCTTGCTACTAGCTGCTCGCTAATACCTGCTATCAGCTGTTTCCTGTTTATCCACCACCAGTGGGTCGCACGTGCGGCGTCATCAACAGCTCCTCCCACAAGTCATCAACAGCTCCTCCCACAAGTCATCAACAGATCCTCTGCTCTGACATCACTCACAGGTAAACTCTGACCTCAGGTTATTTCAGGTCAAACAGATCCAGGACCTGATGTCACGTCCACGATAACATGTTTGTATTTACAGCATAAATCTTCTCTGAACACATGAACGTTTCAGCTCTGCTTTTCATCTTATCACTGTCAACACACATCACATGACCTGAGCCTCCTGAAAACACGTGACCATCCACGCACTCAGAGTGTGAGACTGAACAGGAAGCAGGTCGTCTGCACTGTTAGAGACGGAGAAAATAACCCAGAGAAATTTCTGTCACATGTTGTAGGGAAACAGACTGGAGTCATTACAAATTACACCAGGAGCGTTACCCAGCGCCGCAGGAAGTCACTGCACACCAGAAGGATGACATCACTACAGGTGTGTAGGTGAGGCTGTCATGTTTCAGTTTTAGACATCGTGACTGATCAGACGCAGACAGGAAGTGAGCAAGTCCGTCTCTGTTTCCGTCTGTCCACAGGGAAAAAAACAACCTAGTTTTTCAAACTGAAACTGAGTCCAGTCGCGGCGCCTCAGTGTGGACGCTGAGCATTAACACAGCCACGGTTCTGTGTTAGAACACCTACATCAGTGTTAGTGCTTCTTGTGATGTCACTTCCTGGAGTCTCGTCAAACGTTTCATCTCCTTAAAATCTGTCTCACCTAAGCTCAAAGGTCACAGAGGTCAGTACATCAGAATGAACGACAGAATGCTGTCATTAACAAGGAAGAATGAAAAAGTCTTTTTCATCAGATTCAAGGTGAGGTCATGTAAGGTCATGTTTCTGTGTCCTCAGCTGTCTGTGTCCTCAGCTGTCCCTGTGTCCTCAGCTGTCCCTGTGTCCTCAGCTGTCCCTGTGTCCTCAGCTGTCTGTTTCCTCAGCTGTCTCTGTGTCCTTAGCTGTCTCTGTGTCCTCAGCTGTCCCTGTGTCCTCAGCTGTCTCTGTCCTCAGCTGTCTGTGTCCTCAGCTGTCTGTTTCCTCAGCTGTCTGTGTGTCCTCAGCTGTCTGTGTCCTCAGCTGTCTGTTTCCTCAGCTGTCTGTTTCCTCAGCTGTCTCTGTGTCTTCAGCTGTCTGTGTGTCCTCAGCTGTCCCTGTGTCCTCAGCTGTCCCTGTGTCCTCAGCTGTCCCTGTGTCCTCAGCTGTCTCTGTGTCCTTAGCTGTCTGTGTCCTCAGCTGTCTGTTTCCTCAGCTGTCCCTGTGTCCTCAGCTGTCTGTTTCCTCAGCTGTCCCTGTGTCCTCAGCTGTCTCTGTGTCCTTAGCTGTCTGTGTCCTCAGCTGTCTGTTTCCTCAGCTGTCTGTGTGTCCTCAGCTGTCCCTGTGTCCTCAGCTGTCTGTTTCCTCAGCTGTCTCTGTGTCCTTAGCTGTCTGTGTCCTCAGCTGTCTGTGTGTCCTCAGCTGTCCCTGTGTCCTCAGCTGTCTCTGTCTTCAGCTGTCTCTGTGTCCTCAGCTGTCTCGGTCCTCAGCTGTCTCTGTGTCCTCAGCTGTCCCTGTGTCCTCAGCTGTCTCTGTCTTCAGCTGTCCCTGTGTCCTCAGCTGTCTCTGTCTTCAGCTGTCTCTGTGCCTTCAGCTGTCTCTGTGTCCTCAGCTGTCTCTGTCCTCAGCTGTCCCTGTGTCCTCAGCTGTCTCTGTGTCTTCAGCTGTCTCTGTGTCCTCAGCTGTCTCTGTCCTCAGCTGTCCCTGTGTCCTCAGCTGTCTCTGTCTTCAGCTGTCCCTGTGTCCTCAGCTGTCCCTGTGTCCTCAGCTGTCCCTGTCCTCAGCTGTCCCTGTGTCCTCAGCTGTCTCTGTGTCCTCAGCTGTCCCTGTGTCCTCAGCTGTCTCTGTGTCTTCAGCTGTCTCTGTGTCCTCAGCTGTCCCTGTGTCCTCAGCTGTCTCTGTGTCTTCAGCTGTCTGTGTCCTCAGCTCTGTACCAGAGAGCAGCAGCATGAAAAACAGGAGCGCTCACTCTGCAGCTCAATCTGAGGAATGAGACGTTGTGACGAGCACATTGCTGTAACGCCTGTACGACATATAGATATGCTGTCAAACAAGATATAAATTCAGACTGCATTTATATTGATTCAAGTCGTGTCACATGACATGTCCCAACATGCATCTGTCCTCTCACGCTCACTCACAGCTTCCCCATTAACACTGACATCTTGTTCACACCAAACAGGAAGAGATTGTTTTGTGTGTTGAGTGGCGGCAGAGAGGACAGACGCACACCTGTCAGCGGCGCCGTTTAACGTCATCGTGAGATGAATGAATGTGGAGTCACATCGCTGCTCTAAAACTCTTCAGTCGCTGTGAAAATGTTTGACTTGTTTGGGTCAGTGAGCTCCTGATGGACTGGTCTAACTGATGACCTCATCAGCCAGTCACCTGATCAGAGACAGTAAACTGGTCACCTTGTCCCTGTAGGAGCTGAGCTGTGTCTCCAGCAGCTGTCTCTCCTGCATCCACGCCGCCTGCTGCTGCAGCTTGTCTCTATCCTGCTGCAGTGCCGTGTCCTGCAGCCGCCGCACCTGAAAACACCACGACAGCGACAACACGCCATCTCATTAACGATACATGTCACTACAGAGACCCACACTGAAGGTTGCTCTGCTCACCAGTGCTCCCTCCTCCTCCTGCTCCTTGGAAACCTTCGCCAGACGCTCCCTCAGCATCCGCACCGACTCCTGGTCTCCACGGAGACGGGCGCTGAGCTCGGCGTTGTCGTTGCTGAGCTGCAGGTTCCTGCTGCTCAGGTCCAGGACCTCCTCACGATACCTGGAGTTCTGCAGACAACAGAGGAGGAGGAGGAGGAGTCAGACAGTCTTCCTCTCAGAGGTCAAAGGTCACTGTGATCAATCTGTTCACTCACCTCTCTGTGGAGACACTCCTCTTCCTTTCTGCTCCTCTCGTGTTCCCGCTCCAGGTCCTCCAGCTTCCTCCTGACAAGACGAGTAGGAGGAGGAGAAGAAGAAGAAGAAGAAGAAGAAGAAGAAGAAGAAGAAGAAGAATGATATATTTAACATCTTAAGGTCGACTCACAGTGTCTGTGGCGTCCACACAACCCTCTGTGGGCGATCCATCACTAAGGGTGACAGACGACCAATCACAGACGTGCTCACTGACCTCTTGTTGGCGATGTCTTCATCCAGGCCGTGGACTTCCTGCTGCAGGACGCTGAGTCGCTCCTGCAGAGCCGCGTTCTCTGATCGCACTTCCTCCAGCTGAGTCCTGCAGCCCACAGACCAAAAGACCAATCAGCTGACTGATCGTGAGGAACAAATGTCTCTGATGTCATTGATGACATCACTCTGAGGAATCTGAGACTGCGGTGATTTAAAGGTGTGTCACATGTTTCAGATATCATTACATCATTACATCATTAACAGACACAGACAGAGAGACAGATGTGATGATCATGCGATGTCATTGGGTTAGAGATGAGGGGAGGAGTTAAAGCATTCAGACAGAGACGGACGGCCGCGGTGCATTGTGGGAGTTTCATTCCGTTAGCAGAGTCACATGATGGATGCAGTTAGTCATTCAGAGATAGGTGATGTCATTCAGAGACAGGTGATGTCATTCAGAGACAGGCAGAGGTTAGTCAATGGTCGGAGCGTCCGTCTCATCACAGCATCGGTCTCAAACCTGTGAAGACGGGACAGGTCCATTGTGTCCTCCAGAGCCAGGACCAGCGTCTCCAGCTCCATCAGCTGCTGCTTCATCTTCATCTTCTCCTGCTCAAAGTCTTCCTCCGCCCGCTGCAGCTGGTCCTGGGAGTCCTGCAGGTCCCTCTGCAGCTGGAGGACCTGCTGTCCCCTCAGGTCCTCCGTCCTCAGCTGGTCCCTCAGGTCCAGCTGGTTGGTCTCTGTCTGTCTCCGTAGGATCTTAACTCCGTCGGGCCCCTGGACCCGGAGGTGGTCGGTCTCGCTGGTCTTGGCGTTGAGCTGCGTCCTGAGGACGAGGACGAGGTCTGCGGTGTCGTTGAGCTGGGAGCTGAGCTCCTTCAGGTGGTCTCTGAGGGTGGAGATCTCCTCCTCCATCTCTACGATCTGGGTGGAGAGCTGGTCGGCCAGATGGGTGTAACTGGCGTTCTCCTGGCTCAGACGTCGCACCTCTTCCTTCTCCTCGTCCAGGCTGGAGCACAGCTGTGAGCTCCTGCTCTGCTCCTCCTTCAGCGCCTCCTGCAGAGCCTCCTCAGAGCTCCGCCTCCTCTCCACCTCCTCAGAGACTCCATCGAGCTCCAGCTGCAGGGTGTCCACAGCCATGGCCTGCTCCTTCAGGTCCTGGATCAGCCTGGAACGGTCCGTCTTCAGGGAGTCCAGCTCTGCGGCCGTGCTCCTGGTGACCTCCTGCAGCGCCTCCAGCTCTGCCCTGAGGCCGTCCACCGTCTCCTCCCGCGCTCGCAGCTGCACCTGCTGCTGGATGAAGGCGTTGGAGAGGCGGCTGCAGTTGTCGGCCACCACCTCCCGGTCCTGCAGGATGCTGTCGGACGCAGCCCGCAGGTTCTCCAGCTGGAGGAGAAGCTGCTCCTCCCTGTGCTTCACCTCCTGCAGCTCTGCCTCCACACAGCGCTGCTCTGAGCTCAGATGCTTGTTAAAAACCTCCTGAGACTCCAGGACGGAGACGCTCGCCTCCAGCTGAGAACACGCCTCCTCCAACCGCGCCTCCAGCTCAGAGCACCGCCCACTACACGCTTTAAGATCTTCCTCCAACTGCTCGCAGCGCCTCCTCAGCTCCTCCATGCTGGCCTCTGATTGGCTGATCTGCAGGTGGGAGCTCTGTACCACCTCCTGTAATCTGGACACCTCCTCCTGCTGCTCCTCCACCTTCCTCCTCTCCTCAGTGGCTCTCTCCTCACTCCGCAGCTTCTCCTGCTCCACCTGTGCCAGCCTCTTCTCCCAGCATCCTCTCTGCTCCTGCAGCTGCTGGCGCTCCCGATGGAGCTGGTGGAGGAGGCGTCGCTGGCCCTCGCCGTACTGCAGCTTCATGTGAGACAGCTGCTGCTCCGCCTCGTCCCTGCTCAGAGTGAAGACACCTGCTGACACTTCCTGTTTCCTCCTGCCTCAGCTCCGCCCACTGCAGGTTCATCCTCACTGCTCTGACTCGTGTTTCTACGTTAAACTTTGATTTAATAAAAACTTTACAAGAGATAAAAACTCAGCAGACGAGTTACTGACATTTCAGAATAAAAGCATCAGACAGAGGCGGAGCTGTGACATCATCACCCACCTGACCAGCATCACCTCCTGGTCCATCTTCAGCTTCAGCTCCGCCTCCAGCTGCTCCTTCTCAGCACTCAGTCTCTGGACCAGGTTCCCGATCTCTCTGGCAAAGTTCTGCTCCAGCTCTGCCCGCTCCCGCTGCATCCTGGGGGGGAAAAAAAAACCAATGCTCACAAACTCCGCCCACCACCGAGACGAGACTCAGCAGGACGGACAGGGGAGGCTGCTCCTCACCTGCGCTCCTGCTCGTGGCTCCACCCTCCTCCTCCTCCATGTTGGATCTGAGCGTGCAGTTTGTCCACCGTCTCCTTCAGCTGCTTCACCTGCTGCTCCACCTGAGCCTTCTGCTCCTCCACCTCACTGATCTCCAGCTGAAGACGACAACGATTACGGTTTCACTAGCTGGGCACTGGCATGTTCGACAGCACTCAAACCAATAGAATCCCTTTATAAAAAAGCCTTAAAGACACTGGATAAAAAACCCTACTCGCATCACACCTGTACTATCCTCAAAAAGTACAATTTTTTAAGTTTTTAATAGTTTCAAGACTTTTAAATTTGCTTGCGCTAGGGGGGCATTTGGAACAGTCTTCCCTCCACCATAAGGAAATGTCCAACTTATTCCTCTTTTAAAGGAAAGCTTAAAGACTGGTTAAAGGATGACCAGAGGTGTGTCCATTAATTAATTAATTAACTAGACTGAGATCACTAGATCCTCTTCTGTTGGACTGTTTTGTAATGCTTATTTGGTAATGTAATTTGTATTTTGTAATTTTTAATTTTTATGTAATGTGTATTTCCATGTTTTTACATATTAGGCAATTAACATTCTGCCTAGGGACTACAGTTGAAAATTAGCTAATCAGCTATAAACTGGTACATTTACAGCAATGTTCATCAATGTACACTGTCCCTAAACAAATAAACTAAGAAACTAAAACAAGAAGTTCATCCACCTCTCAAACACTGAAATACTCCATCACAGGAACAGGACTGCACTCAGCACTGATGTCTGCAACATGTACTCCATCAGTGTCTGTTTCTGTTATAAAAGCACTTTTTTTACACACGTGAAACTCCAAGAGAACTCAGACCCTCTGAAGTGGGGACGGTTCGCTACAAGTCCACAGTGCGGTTCTCTGAACCAGTGACCTGTGAACACAAAGCGCTCCAGGTTCACTTTGCTCTCTGTCGAGGAGCAGTTTGGTCCACAGAAGACACTGCACGTCTCCAGATGTGGAAGGTAGAACACATCATCCAGTTTAAGCTCATGTGACAGTGAGCAGCTTCATCACCTTACTGCAGACACACGTCACAGGACACACTACACTGTGTCAGTACATGTGATGTATAGTGTGAACAGAGAGGATTGAGACCATGTTCTGTTGGTGCACTTTAAGAGGACTGAGAACATTTACTGTTGGTGCACTTTAAGAGGACTGAGAACATTTACTGTTGGTGCACTTTAAGAGGACTGAGAACATTTACTGTTGGTGCACTTTAAGAGGAATGAGTTCAGTTTGTTTAAAAAGGACTATATGTGAAAACACCCTGAATCAAACTGAACCGAGTCCATCAGATGATTCTGTGCTGTGAGAAATAAAATCAGTCTGATTCTACAAACTGTTTAAGATCTGAGTGTGTGAAGTCATCTAGGGCTGATGTTTACCTTGAAGGCCTGAGAGATGTCTTTCCGTTCCACCTCCATGCTCTGCCTCATCACCTCCAGGCGCCGCTCGTAGTAGTTCACCTGCAGGACGGAGATGAGGAGGAGGAGGGTGTGATGAGCAGAGTCTAACTCCAGACATAAACATGTATGATATCTCTAACATTGATCACCTGTGTGTCGAGCTGGATGTGAAGCTGCTGCAGCTCCTGGTTGTGATTCTGCTTCAGCTGTTCCAGAGCCAGTTCAGTCTGGATACTGACGGCCGGACCAGAGACGCCGCCCAACGAGGACAGGGCTGAGACAGGAAGAGACACACAGGGGGTTAGCACATGGTACAAAAAATTAATTATCAGTTTAAATGTTTTTTAGGTAAATATCTGAAAAATATTAAATATTAGAGGAAAAAATAGTAAAATGTCAAAGGAATTGGAAAAATATTCATGAATTACACAAACTACATGTAAAACATGAAAAGTGTCAAAGACACTGATGAATATTTAAAAGAATGATAAAAAATATCAGTGAGAGAGTCTCTACGGAGACACTGTGCAGGTGTGTGGACAAGTGTCTCTCTCACCTGTTTTATCTGCCGGCTGCAGCTTCTTCCTGACTGCAGGAGACGAGCTGCTCTTCATGCCCAACTCGTCTGAAAAAACACAAACAAACAAACAAACAAACAGTGTGACAACAGCTCAGACTGAAGAACAACAGAAACAATCAGAACATGTTGAACAGAGACGTCAGAGACTCACTGAGAGACATCATGAGACTGAACACCTGGACGGCTCTGTGTGTATGTGTGTGTGTGAGTGGGTGGTGGGCGTGTCCGTTGTTCTAGCTGAACAGATCCGACCTGCTCAGCAAGAACTGAACTCCTGTTTAACCTCTGCTCAGTTTCAGCTGCTACATCAAATCAAACTTTATTTATATAGCACTTTTCATACATTAAAATACAACACAAAGTGCTTCACAAAATAAAAACAACGAAAAACCCAGCCCTCCCACCCCCCACATATAACAAACACATACACACACACACACACGACTAAAAGACAATGGGATAAAACTACACATAAGATAAGAATAATGATAAAATGTATAAGGATTTAAAAGTAGATCATTAAGAACATTAAAAAATAAATACATAAAGTAATTAAAATAAAATATAAAATATAAATTATAATGTGAGGGTCCAAAGGACAGAGGGATGTCGTATGCTGTAAAGCCCTGTGAGGCAAATTGTGATTTGTGATTTTGGGCTTTATAAATAAAATTGATTGATTGATGATAATAAAAGAAGAGTAAAAGAAATCAGTTAAAAGCCAAATTAAAAAGGTGAGTCTTGAGCCTCCTTTTAAAAACTTCAACAGTGTGTGCAGCCCTGATGCTCTCTGGCAGGCTGCTCCACATGTAAGTCTCTACTCTTTGTTTTTCAGACCATCAGAGAGCCGGCGGATGTCCTCTTTAAGGTCAGCGATCTTTTTGTTCGTTTTCTTTAGTAACAGATTGTCTTCACTGGGCATAGTTAAATGGCCAGCGGCGAGATGTCACCGCTGGCCATTTAGAGACGGGCAGCCCTCTTTGGACCTACACTGGAGCAGAGTCCGTCTGTGGCACAGCTCAGCGTGGCACAACGTGTCTTAACTGATCATGGAAACACAAAGTGACTGTGGAAAAGATCCAACAACTCACAGAGACTCTGAACACGTCACTGATCTGTGACGACTCTCAGCTGGTCACTGCAAACTTTATGTTATTACTATGTTTATTTTAATTAACCTGCTGGTCTTCACATGATGATAATTATTGTTATGGGACAGAGGACATGTCTGTGTGTGTGTGTGTGTGTGTGTGTGTGTGTGTGTGTGTGTGTGTGTGTGTGTGGACACACTGAAGAACATTCACATCAAAGAATCGTGTGACTACAACAGAACAACAACAACAACATGATTGTGAAGCAGCTTCTTGCTTTAACAAGATTAGATCTTTGATGTTTAATAAGAACCGTGTTTGTTTGTTTTCAGTCAATAAATCAGCGTTCTTACATCATCACTGTGTTTTGTGACAAAGAACCATTAAAGAAGTCAGTCTGAACATTAACTGTGACAGTCCCACATCTGATTATAATTAATCTAATTAATGTAAAGATTAAAGTATGTTTAATTATTGGAGTAAAATCAATCATCACGTCTCATTATTCGACCCTGCAGCCAATCACACGTCAGCACTGTGATGATCAACAGCAGATACAGTAGCACCACCTTCTGTCTCCCACATGTAACTGCACCCTGAGGACACAGAGCTGATGTAGGATCAGTCCTTTAGGGCCCAATCACATGCTGCGTCTTTATCCACCTGGAAAACACGAGGTCGAGCGCTGAGCGCTGGGCGCTGCTCTGCACCTTTTCTGTGCCAACGTTCAAGAGCTCAGCAGCAGGTTGTGTCTGAGGTTGTTGAGACAGCTCTGCACTAACATATTTATCACAGTTGTATTTATCGATGAAGCCAGAAGAAAGTAATCAATTAACTAAACTCCATAACTGCCTTAAAGACATAAAAACCTGGATGAGCACCAACTTCCTGATGTTAAATTCAGACAAAACTGAAGTTATTGTTCTTGGCCCCAAACAACTCAGAGACTCTTTATCTGATGACATAGTTTCTCTCGATGGCATTGCTCTGGCCTCTACCACTACCGTAAGAAACCTCGGAGTAACATTTGATCAAGATTTGTCTTTTAATTCTCATTTAAAACAAACCTCACGGACTGCATTTTTTCATCTGCGTAATATTGTGAAAATTAGGCCTATCCTGACCCGAAAAGATGCAGAAAAATTGGTCCACGCTTTTGTTACCTCGAGGCTGGATTACTGTAACTCTCTATTATCAGGTAGCTCTAGTAAATCATTAAAAACTCTTCAGCTAATTCAGAATGCAGCAGCACGTGTACTAACAGGAACTAAGAAACAAGATCATATTTCTCCTGTTTTAGCTTCTCTGCACTGGCTCCCTGTAAAATCCAGAATTGAATTTAAAATCCTACTGTTAACTTATAAAGCTCTAAATGGTCAAGCTCCGTCATATCTTAGAGAGCTCATAGTGCCTTATTATCCCACCAGAACTCTGCGCTCTGAGAACACAGGGTTACTCGTGGTCACTAAAGTCTCCAAAAGTTAGGCTGGCTTAGGCCTAGTCTGCCGGAGGACCCCCTATAATACGAAAGCCCAATATCACAAATCACAATTTGCCTCACAGGGCTTTACAGCATACGACATCCCTCTGTCCTTTGGACCCTCACAGCTGATCAGGAAAAAACCCAAAAAACCCTTTAACGCAAAAAAAAAAACAGTAGAAACCTCAGGAAGAACAGCTGAGGAGGGATCCCTCAATCAAGTCCCGGTGCCTTCTTGTTCTTGAGGCTCTTGATTGCTCTGGCAACCTCGGCCCGGATATCTCATCTGCAGTAAAGTTCAGTGTTGGAGCTGGTGGTTCCTGGTCAAGACTGAAGAGCGTGGGAGGTGTTGGCTGGTTAAGGACCTCTCTGAAGTGTTCCACCCACCTTGCCTCTTGCTCTTCGTCGCTCAGGAGTGCCCTGCCATCCTTGCCTTTGATTGGCACACTGGAGCTGCTCCTAGAGCTGGTTAGCCAGACCATTAAACAGCAGCACGCTAATAAGAGCTGAAGTTCAGTCCAAGAGCCAGAGACACATTACTGGATGATGACTGGCTGAGAGACGATCAGACAGATGTGAGCGCTGGTTTGATGGCGGGAAATTCACCTCAGTACATTAAAGTCCAAAGATTCAAGACCAGACGAGTTGAAACAGGAAACTACAACGTTGTAAAAAGCTGCCAGTTCACACTGCTGCTACTTTTGAATGAATGAACTGAAAATTTACTCAGTTTTATTTTAGTTTGTTTTGATACCGAGACTTTTTGTACTTTCACAGTTTGATCCCATTGTGTCCTCCCACTCGCTGTTTAGCTGTTGTGTGTAGTTGTTGTGTGTAGTTGTTGTATTACCAGAGTCCGACTCAGCGCTGACAGCTCGTTGGTCGGTCCAGCTCAGAGCAGCGGAGGTGTCATCTCCTGCAGACCGTCTGGACTTCCTGTCGCTCCTCTGACCCTTCAGCAGCTCCAACTCTGAGCTCAGCTCATCGTTTCTGTCCCGCAGCTCCTGAATACAACACACACACACACACACACACACACCTTCAGCATCTACACACTGTGATACAGGTAAATGTACCTGCATGTTAGGGCTGAGTGATGGGTATATATATAGTTATAAAAATCATCTCTGATCATCAGGCTGTTTGTTTTGAGACATTAGTTTCTGACAGAATCACTGTGCTGCTGCCAGAGGAGCCGCTGAATGAGTTCCCTCTGAGCCCACGCCACAGTTTATCCCACGCTACTGAAGCTCCTCCTCTTTTTCAAACCACCATCATAATTTCACTGTCAGACATGTTTGTTGTTTGCTGTGGGTAAAAATATGACGTCAATATGTCAACAGGTCGAAATATCACAAGTGTCAGGATATGAATTGTTCTTATGACACTAAAAATTATCCCACAATCATCTTGAACGAGATGATGTGACACACCGGTGCTGCATGCAAACACACACACACACACACACACACACACACACACACACACACACACACACACACACACCAACATCTGTTTCCCTGGCAACTAGTGCAGGAAACAAAGTGACATCACTGATGATGTCAGCAGCCAACAATCTCTCACAGGTCAACACTACAGAGACAGACAGGTCAGGTTTCAATCTGCTCTGAGGTCACACTGAAGTATGAACTTGAAACACAGTTAGTGTGAAAATAAAAACACTTTCTCAGAGTCCTGCCGTTGTACGCTGTCGTCCCACAATGCACTGCACACAGGAACTGGAGGAGCTGCTCACAGCTGTTTTTAATTCATCCTGTAAATGTATAAAACATATTTACTGATGAACTTTGTCACCAAAAACACACGACACTGAAACAAGACTAAAATATAAACTACATTGATTAACTTGTGTTTTAATGAAATACATGACCTGTGTGTCTCCTTTAATATACTAAACCTGGTCTGAATTCCTTCAGTTTTATGGACCTGGATTCAACAGGAAGCTGACACACAACATGTATAAACCAGTGACATCATTAACCTCGATGACATTGCTGACTATCGACTATCAGACCTTTAAAATCTTCTACATGTTCACTAAGATTCACATCAGAGGTCACGTGACCGCACATTTCTCTGTCTGTTTTCTTCAGAGATCAGAGTCTCCGACACACAAACACCACACAGCACACAGTCTCTGCAGTCTCTGCAGTCTACCGTCTCTACAGGCTCTGCAGTCTACCGTCTCTACAGTCTCTGCAGTCTACTGTCTCTACAGTCTACAGTCTCTACAGTCTCTACAGTCTACTGTCTCTACAGTCTCTGCAGTCTACCGTCTCTACAGTCTACAGTTTGTTCATATCTCTGCCTCCAGGTATCAGTTCTGCTCACCTTGACCTTCTGTTCAACCAACAAGATGCGTTCAGATGCAAAAACAGAAAGAAACATCAGAACCCCCCCCCCACCAACATGTTAGTGTTAACTTCACTGAACCAACACACGACAGCTGATCTGATTTATACTGACAGAATAAAAAGGGCAGAGCAGACTGATGCAGACTAATGTAGACTGATATAAACTGATGTAGACTGTGAGATATTACTGAAGGCTAGATAAGATTTTCCCTGGTCTTTAACTGTAACTGCAGTAAAACTTTTAACTTTTCATTACACATCAGTTTGCTTTCGATTTTATGAAATTAAACATCACGTCAGCAGAGACAATAGACCAACAGTGACTGACAAACTCCACACAGACCACGTGTGTCCACACTCACCCTGCACTGCAGCTCGTACTCTTTGACGATCTCAGAGAATCGCTCCTCTTGACTCAGACCACCGCTTGCTGCATCCAGGCCACCAAACTGTCAGTCAGACACAAAGCAAATCTATTACTGGTCCATTGTCAGAGGTCATCTTCTTCATTGGTCAGAAGTCATCTTCAGCAGTCAGAGTGATGAAGAGCAGACAGAGAATGAAACCAAGTCACACAGGAAACTCTAATCAATTATTAATCAGCTACATGCAGCCGAGTTACCTTACACCTGTGTGTGTGTGTGTGTGTGTTTGTGTTTGTGCTGCTGTCGAGGTCTGATGGTAAAAGGTGGGGAAATTTTGTAAAGTGAGGGTGGCGTGGGTTTCCTTCAAGTGTTCCGACATGTTCTCCCTGTGTCAGCGTGGGTTTCCTTCAAGTGTTCCGACATGTTCTCCCTGTGTCAGCGTGGGTTTCCTCCAGGTGCTCTGACATGTTCTCCTTGTGTCAGCGTGGGTTTCCTTCAAGTGTTCCGACATGTTCTCCCTGTGTCAGCGTGGGTTTCCTCCAGGTGCTCTGACATGTTCTCCCTCTGTCAGCGTGGGTTTCCTTCAAGTGTTCCGACATGTTCTCCCTGTGTCAGCGTGGGTTTCCTCCAGGTGCTCTGACATGTTCTCCCTGTGTCAGCGTGGGTTTCCTCCAGGTGCTCCGACATGTTCTCCCTGTGTCAGCGTGGGTTTCCTCCAGGTGCTCTGACATGTTCTCCCCGTGTCAGCGTGGGTTTCCTCCAGGTGCTCTGACATGTTCTCCCTGTGTCAGCGTGGGTTTCCTTCAAGTGTTCCGACATGTTCTCCCTGTGTCAGCGTGGGTTTCCTCCAGGTGCTCTGACATGTTCTCCTTGTGTCAGCGTGGGTTTCCTTCAAGTGTTCCGACATGTTCTCCCTGTGTCAGCGTGGGTTTCCTCCAGGTGCTCTGACATGTTCTCCCTGTGTCAGCGTGGGTTTCCTTCAAGTGTTCCGACATGTTCTCCCTGTGTCAGCGTGGGTTTCCTCCAGGTGCTCCGACATGTTCTCCCTGTGTCAGCGTGGGTTTCCTCCAGGTGCTCTGACATGTTCTCCTCGTGTCAGCGTGGGTTTCCTCCAGGTGCTCCCACATGTTCTCCTCGTGTCAGCGTGGGTTTCCTCCAGGTGCTCTGACATGTTCTCCCCGTGTCAGCGTGGGTTTCCTCCAGGTGCTCTGACATATTCTCCCCGTGTCAGCGTGGGTTTCCTCCAGGTGCTCTGACATGTTCTCCCTGTGTCAGCGTGGGTTTCCTCCAGGTGCTCTGACATGTTCTCCCCGTGTCAGCGTGGGTTTCCTCCAGGTGCTCCGACATGTTCTCCCCGTATCAGCGTGGGTTTCCTCCAGGTGCTCTGACATGTTCTCCCTGTGTCAGCGTGGGTTTCCTCCAGGTGCTCTGACATGTTCTCCTTGTGTCAGCGTGGGTTTCCTCCAGGTGCTCTGACATGTTCTCCCCGTGTCAGCGTGGGTTTCCTCCAGGTGCTCTGACATGTTCTCCCCGTGTCAGCGTGGGTTTCCTCCAGGTGCTCTGACATGTTCTCCCTGTGTCAGTGTGGGTTTCCTCCAGGTGCTCCGACATGTTCTCCCTGTGTCAGCGTGGGTTTCCTCCAGGTGCTCCGACATGTTCTCCCTGTGTCAGTGTGGGTTTCCTACAGGTGCTCCGACATGTTCTCCCTGTGTCAGCGTGGGTTTCCTCCAGGTGCTCCGACATGTTCTCCTTGTGTCAGCGTGGGTTTCCTCCAGGTGCTCCCACATGTTCTCCTCGTGTCAGCGTGGGTTTCCTCCAGGTGCTCTGACATGTTCTCCCTGTGTCAGCGTGGGTTTCCTCCAGGTGCTCTGACATGTTCTCCCTGTGTCAGCGTGGGTTTCCTCCAGGTGCTCCGACATGTTCTCCCTGTGTCAGTGTGGGTTTCCTCCAGGTGCTCCGACATGTTCTCCCTGTGTCAGCGTGGGTTTCCTCCAGGTGCTCTGACATGTTCTCCTTGTGTCAGCGTGGGTTTCCTCCAGGTGCTCCCACATGTTCTCCTCGTGTCAGCGTGGGTTTCCTCCAGGTGCTCTGACATGTTCTCCCCGTGTCAGCGTGGGTTTCCTCCAGGTGCTCTGACATATTCTCCCCGTGTCAGCGTGGGTTTCCTCCAGGTGCTCTGACATGTTCTCCCTGTGTCAGCGTGGGTTTCCTCCAGGTGCTCTGACATGTTCTCCCCGTGTCAGCGTGGGTTTCCTCCAGGTGCTCCGACATGTTCTCCCTGTATCAGCGTGGGTTTCCTCCAGGTGCTCTGACATGTTCTCCCTGTGTCAGCGTGGGTTTCCTCCAGGTGCTCTGACATGTTCTCCCCGTGTCAGCGTGGGTTTCCTCCAGGTGCTCTGACATGTTCTCCCCGTGTCAGCGTGGGTTTCCTCCAGGTGCTCTGACATGTTCTCCCCGTGTCAGCGTGGGTTTCCTCCAGGTGCTCTGACATGTTCTCCCCGTGTCAGCGTGGGTTTCCTCCAGGTGCTCTGACATGTTCTCCCCGTGTCAGCGTGGGTTTCCTCCAGGTGCTCCGACATGTTCTCCCCGTATCAGCGTGGGTTTCCTCCAGGTGCTCCGACATGTTCTCCCTGTGTCAGCGTGGGTTTCCTCCAGGTGCTCTGACATGTTCTCCCTGTGTCAGCATGGGTTTCCTCCAGGTGCTCTGACATGTTCTCCCCGTGTCAGCGTGGGTTTCCTCCAGGTGCTCCAGCTTCCTCCCACAGTCCAAAGACATGCTGGTTAATTGGTGACTCTAAATTGTCCGTAGGTGTGAATGTGAGTGTGAATGGTTGTCTGTCTCGATGTGTCAGTCCTGTGATAGTCTGGTGACCTGTCCAGGTGAACCCTGCCTCTCACCCAGTGTCAGCTATGATAGGCTCCACCCCCCATAATGACTAGCAGGTAAGTGGTTATGGAAATGAATGAATGAATGAGCACATCCGACACATGATGATCTTTCAGAGTATGTGTCTCTAATCTGATTAGATGGAGAATATTGGTCCAATAATTATTGATCAGAGTAGATTGGATCTGATAGATGAGGCTGTGACAAGTTACAGAAAGTGTATGTGACCTTGTCGTGCAGCAGCTGGTCCAGGTCTCTCTGCAGTCTGTTCACTGAACTCTCTGCTTCAGTCAGCTTCAGCTTCATCACCCTTAGATCCTCCTCCAGACAACTGTTCTCCTGAGTAACAACATCAACACACAGGTTAACACTATCAGATTTATTCTGCTGTGTGTGTGTGTGTGTGCGTGTGTGTGTGTGTGTGTGTAGAGCCTGAGCATGTGTGTGTGTGTGTGTATAGCCTGAGCATGTATGTGTGTGTGTGTAGGTGTGTGTCCTCACCTGTGTGGCGCTGCGCAGCTCCTCCTGCAGCTCCGCCTCCTGCACTTGCAGCAGCTGCAGCTCATCCTGCAGCGTGCCGCGCTCCGTCTCCACGTGCTGCAGCAGAGCTTCACTCTCCTGCTCCGACTGGCTGCGCAGAGCCGCTAACCTATCACGGAAGTCTTGCTCCAAGTCCCTGCCAATCACAGAGCGCCTTGTTATTGATCACGGTCTGATTGGATGACACATCTGATACGTGTCTGAGAAGCTAAAGTTAGCTCCAGCAGCTAAAGGAACAGAAACATAGCGTAAACTTATGACCATATATGGACAACAATGCAGCCGTCATCAGAGCATATAAAGCTAATTTAACAGGCATGTTTAGGAGCAGCAACAGGAGGGGGAGGGGGAGCAGGAACAGGAGCAGGAACAGGAGGAGGCACAGGAGCGGGAACATTCTTTGTTAAATGCACATTCTTTAAATGTCAATTTGTCATCATTCTCACCTCCTAGGTATTTGTATGAGGCTCTACTGGTTCGCCAGTAATTCTGGATGTTGGGACCAGGATTCCTTTTTTGTTAAAATCAATGACCATCTCTTTTTTTTCTTTACATTGACCTCAAGAAAGTTGTCTGAACACCATTTACTAAAACTTTCTCTGTTTCAAAACCCTCTAGGGACGAGATACCGTTCTTTAAAAAACCCACTACCACTGTATCATCAGCATATTTAACATAAGCGTGGTCAGGGGAAGTTCCTTGACAGTTGTTGGTTTATAAGATATATAGAATAGGTGACAGTACGCACCCTTGTAGTGCTCCAGTATAGACCAGTATAACTCCAGTATAGACCAGTATAACTTCAGTGTAAGTCTGACCTGATCCTGGTCTGGTTGAGAGTCTCCATACTGGCATGGCGGTCATCCACCTCTCTGACCAGCTGCAGGTTCCTGTGATCGGCCTGATCCAGGTCGGCCTTCACCTTATCACGCTCCCTGCAGGCCTGCTCCAACACCGCCCTGCACACACACACACACACACACACACACAAGCATAGACACACAGAGACACACATAGAGACACACAGACACGCAGACACACAGACACGCAGAGACACACACAGACACAGACACAGACACAGACACACACACACACACACACACACAGAGCTGAATACATTTTTTTTTTTAAGAAATGACTACTTCATAATTTCATATCTATTTATAATTTTATGTAATACTGAGGTAAATGGTATTCCATATAATGTGAATGAAAACAGAGCATCAGTAGAAGCAGTCAGACTTATTTTGTAGTTTCAGCGACCACACAGAGAAAGTTGATCTGATGTGGACTCGACCTTTGACCTCAGAACTGCAGCTGACCCAGCAGCTGCTGACTGCTTTGATGGTCAGTAACAGATACTGGCCGCGTTTCGCAGTTAAGAAAGATCTTAAGACTTAAGAGCACAGTTAAGAAAGTCTTAGCTAAGAAGGGTCGCTAAGATAAGAGTGTTTCCCAGATGCGTTCTTAATGCCCTTCTTAGGATCGCTCTTAAGATTGCTCTTTAAGAAGCTCTTAACAGGAGCTGACCACTATCGCAGTGTCAGGCACATCGATCACTCACCACTTCATCAGCCATAAGTCACACACAGTGCTGCTACCTAACGCACTAATTCCCTGCTGCTCGTGTGTGTGTGTTCTAATAATTCTAATGAAAACTAAGACGATAAATATTTGTTAATGACCTATTTTCATGATGAAAACAAGTCTACAACTAAATAAGAAGTAGTCTTGGTAAGAGAATCATGATATATGATCATATGCAGATTTAGGAGCAGAAGCTGAGCAGCGAGGATGGAAGACTAGGAATTGTCCAGTGGAAGTGGGGTGTAGGGGATTCATAGCAAGATCAGCTATCTCGCTCCTGGGGGAACTCGGAGTGCGGGGACAGAGTTTGAAGAAGACAGTGAGGGAAATGTCAGATGAAGCACTAAGAATCAGCAAGTTCATCTACTACAGAAGAAATAATGTCAGCTGGGGGCCAGCAGGGGGAACTACTAAGCAGGGCACATAACTCCTTGAGATCTGGTGGAGAGATCCACTTCCTCTCAGGAGGAAATCCAGGAAGAGGAAAGTTATTTAAGTGTGGGAGTGGACTATTTGAATCCATTTTGTTTGAGGCCATGCTGCAAAGTGAGTGTGTTTGCTGATCCTGTAAGTTTATTTATCTCCTTTAACTTCAGCTTATATGGTAGTTATGTTATGTAGCGTGTGAAATAAGGTATGGTAAATGTGCTAGAAAAGGTAGTATCAGCACTACTTCTGCATGGAGCTTGCACGTACGGAGCCTGGGTTTGGTTGAAGGTGGCAGTGCTGTTTGGGCTGAGAAAGCCATGTGTAAGTAAGGTTAAGGAGGTTATTGTGTTGGTGTGGAGAGCAGTGAGACCTGGCATTAGGGGAGTGTCGTGGGACCAACTAGACGAAACACCGGTGAAAGGAGGTTCCCACCCGATGACCCCAAAGACATGTTAGTGATCACTGCTCACTGGTCTGTATAGTTAAGCCTTGCCATAATAGCTTATCATAGGGCTTAGGAGGTTATTCACTGAGTGCTGATCCTTTTTTTAGAGCACAAACTTCTTGTGTTTATTTGAATTGAGGAAATGTTTTATATTTAAACAAAAATATGAAAGACGGACGAAAGACAAATGAACTTAAGGACCTGCATTGTGTCCTACTTGCATTCATCAACGCTGTGTCTCTGCTAATGACCATCTTGACGTGACCAGTTCACCGAAGGACAAAATTGACAGATTTATGGACTATATCAATCTTCACTGAGAATCAGACAACACACCAGGTATAAGGCTGGTGGAAACTGATAGCCTAGCTTAGCACAAAGACTGGCAGCAGGCGGAAACTGTTAGCTTAGCTAAGCACAAAGACTGGCAGCAGGTGTAAAGTGGTAGCCTAGCTTAGCACAAAGACTGGCAGCAGGTGTAAACTGTTAGCTTAGCACAAAGACTGGCAGCAGGTGTAAACTGTTAGCCTAGCTTAGCACAAAGACTGGCAGCAGGTGGAAACTGTTAGCCTAGCTTAGCACAAAGACTGGCAGAAGGTGGAAACTGTTAGCTTAGCACAAAGACTGGCAGCAAGTGGAAACTGTTAGCCTAGCTTAGCACACAGACTGGCAGCAGGTGGAAACTGTTAGCTTAGCACAAAGACTGGCAGCAGGTGGATGATGTTGATGCTCCCCTCATCACCAAACTGGTCACCAAGTCCAAGGCCTCCACCTGCTCCATGGATCCCCTGCCCACTCCCTGGTCAAAGCCTGCTTGCCCACAATATGCACCCTCATGGTCGACATCATCAATCTCTCCTTCACTTCCGGATCTGTACCAACCTGTCTCAAAACCGCCTCTGTCACTCCTATCCTCAAAAAGCCTGGTCTGGACTCCGACGACTTGAACAACTATCGGCCAATCTCCAACCTTCCTTTCCTCAGCAAAATCTTGGAAAGAGCAGTCGCCGCCCAACTCCACCAGCATATGTCCAACCATGAGCTCTTTGAGATCTTCCAATCCGCCTACAGAACCCATCACAGCACTGAAACTGCCCTTTTAAAAATCACCAACGACCTCCTCATTGCCGCTGACTCTGGCCATGTCAGCCTACTCATCCTTCTCGACCTCTCAGCTGCTTTTGACACTATCTCTCATTCCATCCTCCTCAACCGCCTCTCTGACCTCATTGGCCTCACTGGTACTGCCCTCTCCTGGTTCCAATCATATCTCACCAACAGGACACAGTCTGTCACCATTAACCGCTCCGTTTCCCCCCCTGCCCCAGTCAATCAAGGTGTGCCTCAAGGCTCTGTCCTTGGACCCCTCCTTTTCTCAATCTACATGCTCCCCCTAGGTCAGATCATTCGCCATCATGGTCTCAATTTTCACTGCTACGCGGACGACACTCAACTTTATCTCAGCACCTCCCCATCCACCCAGCTTCCCCCCCGGTCTCTTGTCAACTGTCTTCAAGACATAAAAACCTGGTTGTCATCTAATCTACTCAAACTCAACAGCAGAAAAACTGAGCTCTTGGTGGTGGCACCCAAGGCACTGCTCCGCAAGGTTGGGGATTTCCTCCTCCAGGTCGACGGCTGTTCCATCTCCCCATCCCCTGAAGTCCGCAACCTGGGCGTCATTCTGGACTCCACCCTTTCTTTCCACTCACATGTCAAATCCGTCACCAAATCTGCCTTCTACCATCTCAAGAACATCTCCAGACTCCGGCCATCACTCACTGACACAGTAACAGAGACCCTCATCCACGCCTTCATCACCACCCGTCTGGACTATTGCAACGGAGTCCTGTTCGGGGCTACCAGTAAGACCCTGGACAGGCTCCAATACATCCAAAACTCAGCTGCCAGGGTTCTCACCCATTCCAAGCACTGGCAGCACATCACCCCCACTCTCATCCACCTCCACTGGCTCCCTGTGAAATTCTGCATCACCTACAAACTCCTCCTCCTCACCTACAAGTCCCTCCACTCCCTGGCCCCCCAGTACCTATCCGACCTCCTTCACCATCACACTCCATCGAGGAGTCTTCGGTCCACTGGCATGGGTCTGCTTGCTGTCCCTCGCACCAGCCGACGCACCTTTGGGGACAGAGCCTTCAGCGTGGCTGCCCCCACCCTTTGGAACACTCTTCCCTCTGAGATACGCCACGCCCCAACCCTGGACTCATTCAAATCATCTCTCAAAAAACATCTGTTTACTCTGGCATTTGGTCTCGATTAGCTAGGCTGGTTTCTCTGTAGCTTGTGTTGTTTGTCCTTTTGTCTATTGTTTTCGTTTGCTGCTGTTTTGTAAAGCGTCCTTGAGTGTTTTGAAAGGCGCTATATAAATCTAAGCTTTTATTATTATTATTATTATTGAAACTGTTAGCCTAGCTTAGCACAAAGACTGACAGCAGGTGGAAACTGTTAGCTTAGCTTAGCACAAAGACTGGCAGCAGGTGGAAACTGTTAGCTTAGCTTCGCACAAAGACTGGCAGCAGGTGGAACTGTTAGCTTAGCTTAGCACAAAGACTGGCAGCAGGTGGAAACTGTTAGCCTAGCTTAGCACAAAGACTGGCAGCAGGTGGAAACTGTTAGCCTAGCTTAGCACAAAGACTGACAGCAGGTGGAAACTGTTAGCCTAGCTTAGCACAAAGACTGGCAGCAGGCGGAAACTGTTAGCCTAGCTTAGCACAAAGACTGACAGCAGGTGGAAACTGTTAGCTTAGCACAAAGACTGGCAGCAGGTGGAAACTGTTAGCCTAGCTTAGCACAAAGACTTGCAGCAGGTGGAAACTGTTAGCCTAGCTTAGCACAAAGACTGACAGCAGGTGGAAACTGTTAGCTTAGCTTAGCACAAAGACTGGCAGCAGGTGGAAACTGTTAGCCTAGCTTAGTACAAAGACTGGCAGCAGGTGGAAACTGTTAGCCTAGCTTAGCACAAAGACTGGCAGCAGGTGGAAACTGTTAGCTTAGCACAAAGACTGGCAGCAGGTGGAAACTGTTAGCAGTCAGCTATGTTTGATGACATCAGTGATCAATATATTGGGATCAATACGGCCTCTGCAGTCAGTCTGAGGCAGAGCAGCTGATGACCATCAGCAGAGGTTCGGTCCTGGTCTGGAATTCACATCTAAAACTTTATTTAAACACAGTTTTAAACCTACTGCAGGTGTTGGATCTCGTTCTTGTAGGAGATGAGCGCCGCCTGGTGGATGCCGTTACCGCTGACCAGCAGCTCGTTGTCCAGAGCCAGAGTCAGGTCCGCCAGACTGAGACGCTCCTCCAGGGGGAAGTCCAGAGTCTGGACAGGAAACAAACAAATCAGAGTCTGGACTGGAAAGGTTGGTTGGTGTAGTCTGACTGAAGTTGGTCTCAGGCTGGTTGGTCTGAAGTCATACCCTAAGTGACTTCACTGACTGACCTGCAGGATGTCCTGGCTGTTCTGGATTCCCTCCTCTGTCCATAGGGCAATGACCCGCTCGGGGCTGGTGCATCCTGAACCTTCGTCCAGCTGGCTGAGGACTCTCTGACCCACGGTGGCCGTCAGCAGGGAGGGCGAGGTGGAGCGAGCCGAGCGCTCCTCCAACACCTCCTGAGACTGCATGAGGAGCAGCAGAGAGCACAGTCAGATGTTAGAGAGGAGCAGAGAGCACAATCAGACGTTAGAGGAGCAGAGAGTATGGTCAGACGTTGGAGAGGAGCAGAGAGCACTATCAGACGTTGGAGAGGAGCAGAGAGCACGGTCAGACCTTAGAGGAGCAGAGAGCACGGTCAGACATCTCCTCGGTGTTAAACTAAAGGAATAAAGTGTGAGCTATGTTCCTGATCAGACCTCTCCTCCTGTTACTGCAGTGTTTCCGTGGTAACAGTTAATCTGGATTAGCCCTCTGTGACTCTCAGTCATGCAGCAGTGGGAACAAACATCCCAGTAACACCAGTACACCTTCATCACATCAACATTAATTCAACCTCAGAGTCTAGTTGAAGGTGTCACAGGACGTCTGCAGGTCTCAGATCAGGCTCAGAGTCACCACAGGCCCCATGACACCACGTTACAAAGGTTAGTATAAAGGTTAGTATAAAGGTCAGTTTGAAGGTCAACGTAAAGGTCAGTATGAAGGTCAGGATAAAGGTCAGTTTGAAGGTCAGTATAAAGGTTAGGATAAAGGTCAGTATAAAGGTCAGGATAAAGGTCAGTTTGAAGGTCAGTATAAAGGTCAGTTTGAAGGTCAGTTTGAAGGTCAGTTTGAAGGTCAGTGTAATAGGCAGTATAAAGGTCAGGATAAAGGTCAGTTTGAAGGTCAGGATAAAGGTCAGTTTAAAGGTCGGTGTAAAGGTCAGGAAGAGGTCAGTACGAATGTCAGTCTGATGGTTCCTTTGCAGTATTCTTTCTTGGGAGGACGGGTCCTGCAGAGGCAAGGCAAGAGTCCTCCCTAGCATTCAGTGAACACACATTGGAACAGACTAACCAGTGTCCCCAGGTGTGTGTCGTTAGTCTGTTCCAATGTGTGTTCACTGAATGCAGCACATGTTCCAATGTGTGTTCACTGAATGCTAAAGAGGACTCTTGCCTTATGATCGTAAAGTTGTATGAAACATCATCTTGTTGAGACGACATCTGAACCAATCAGCTGTTACATCAGGTGAGAGCCAGGAGGTGCAGCCGGTGGAGAGCAACTGCAGCACCTGGCTTTAGAAACTGCGGCCGCCTCATTCTCGCCATTTTATCGCCGTCCACTTTTTCTAATACGTCAGAGCAAGTCGGGATGAAGTCGGACACAAAACTAACCGGCATGCATTGTGCGCTGAACGCCGGTGATTGAATCTGCGCAGGCCTGGCTCATCTCCAACGAACCTACTACAAAGTAAAAGTCTGTCTACACTTCAGAGACAGTTATGGTCCCAACATGAGGACATGACAGACACACAGACAGTTTCCATCCATCAGGTGATTTAAATACAGATTAGTGATGCTGCAGCCAGGGGACTACACCTGTGTATGTGTGTGTGTGTGTGTGTCACCTGAGTGTCACAGGAAGTGTTCCTGTCCGTCCTAACCCAGGTTAAAAGACCGCAGCCTGACATCAGACCTGACGTGCAGCTCATGACGACCTCCACCTGTCTGTGTGTGTGTGTGTGTGTGTGTGTGAACATCTATCTGTCCTCCTGAGACTCCTGATTGAACTGACGAGTGTCAGCTGCAGCAGAGCCTCTTGATTGGCTAATTGATAGAGGAGGCGATGCTGCGTTCAGGAGCTCTCTGTAAACTCTCTGTGCTGACTGAGAGGTCTGTGTCACTTCGGGTTTGTTTTAGATGTTTAAACTTTGATCTCAGATAATAATTCATCCAATCAGACCACAGGATCATGTCAATGCTCTGCTACTGTCACCATCAATAATCAATCACAGTTATTGATCCGCTCAGACTGAGAACTCTTTATTTACATCCTGGTTTTAATCCTGAACCGTCCGCTGTACAGGAAATAAGCTCCCAACACAGACAGATAGAGACAGAAAAATTCAGCTCAGAGATACGGAGGACAAAACATGACCATCAAGTATCAATCAATAAATAAATACAGGAATAAACAAATACATAAATAACAATGTACATGTTTATCCAGGAATAAGTAAGTAAACAAATAAATGCTGAAATAAATACAAAAATATAAACAAATGTATAAATAAATATCGAAATAAATTAATTAATGCATGAATGAATGAAGAGGACCAAATAAATAAATAACTTCAAGAATTAACAAATGTTGACATAACTATGGAAAAAAAGATTTAAAAAATGGATGAATAATCAGAGACATAAACACATTTTATTTTTACTTATATTTTTATTTATTTCAGCATTTTCTTACTATTTTATTTATCAATTTATTTCGGAGGTTATTAATAATTTTATTTATTTATTCATTTCAGCTTTTATTTATTTACTTATTGATTTACACAATAATTTATTTATTTACATATTTATTTCTGCATTTATTGGTTATTTTTTCAACATATTTACTTATTGATATAGTCATTTATTTATTCCAGTATTTGTTTATTTATTTATTGATCCTTGAGTCACTTTTTGTCACCGTCTTCAACGTCCAGTGCCCACCAGTAAACGAACAACAAAAAGTGTGACATGTAAAATGTGCCGTGTGTTGTGTAACATCTGACCCGCTGTGGCGCCCTCTGCAGATCAGCTGATCGTATGGGGGTGGAGCAGCAGACGGGGGTGGAGACACACAGAACCTTCTGGAAGTCCCTGATGCTAACTCTGCCATCCAGGTCAGTGTCCAACTTCCTGATCAGCACGTCCACTTTCTGTTTGAACGTTGACATGTTACTGATGAGAACACACTAAACCTCCTGTCAGGCAGGTGGGCGGAGTCTAACCTGTGTGTTGCATTGCTGCAGGCCCAGGTGATCACACAACGCTGTCAGGACGCCCCCTTCTCCTCCTCCTCCCAGCTCCACCTCCTGCTTAGCAGCTGTCAAACACACATCAAGACAGAGATTCAAATGAACTGTCTGCTCAGAGCGTTCAGTGAATTTACATCCTCGGTCTGTGACTCCGTAACCTTCATACCAATCACAGGTGTATTTAAGCTCCTCATCACATGACGTACTCACAGCTGCATCATCAGCACAAAAAGCTGACACGCCGCCTGCGGCCATTTTGACTTCACCACAAGCTGATTGGCTGTTGCAACAGGGGACGTGCTTTAAAACCAGCTGAGTGTCAGGTGATGTTAGCGTTTGACACAATTGACCATCAAATTCTGCTACAGAGACTGGAACACTTAATTGGCCTAAAAGGTTCTGCACTAAGCTGGTTTAAATCTTATTTATCTGATCGTTTTCAGTTTGTTCACGTTCATAATGAATCATCCTTACGTACTAAAGTTTGTTTTGGAGTTCCGCAAGGTTCTGTGCTCGGACCAATCCTATTTATTCTATATATGCTTCCTTTAGGCAACATCATTAGAAATCACTCTATAAATTTCCATTGTTATGCGGATGATACACAGTTGTATTTATCTATGAAGCCTGAAGAAAGTGATCAATTAACTAAACTTCATAATTGCCTTAAAGACATAAAAACCTGGATGAGCACCAACTTCCTGATGTTAAATTCAGACAAAACTGAAGTGAGACTCTTTATCTGATGACATAGTTTCTCTAGATGGCATTGCTCTGGCCTCTAGCACTACCGTAAGAAACCTCGGAGTAACATTTGATCAAGATCTGTCTTTCAATCAATTTTCAATCAAAAAATCAATCACAAATCACAATTTGCCTCACAGGGCTTTACAGCATACAGCGGATAAGGAAAAACTCCCCAAAAAAACCCTTTAACAGGGAAAAAAAACCGGTAGAAATTCTTTAAATTTCTACCACTACCGTAAGAAACCTCGGAGTAACATTTGATCAAGATCTGTCTTTTAATTCTCATTTAAAACAAACCTCACGGACTGCATTTTTTCATCTGCGTAATATTGTGAAAATTAGGCCTATCCTGACCGGAAAACATGCAGAAAAATTGGTCCACGCTTTTGTTACCTCAAGGCTGGATTACTGTAACTCTCTATTATCAGGTAACTCTAGTAAGTCCTTAAAAACCCTCCAGCTGATTTAGAATGCAGCAGCACGTGTACTAACAGGAACTAAGAAATGAGATCATATTTCTCCTGTTTTAGCTTCTCTGCACTGGCTCCCTGTAAAATCCAGAATTGAATTTAAAATCCTACTGTTAACTTATAAAGCTCTAAATGGTCAAGCTCCGTCATATCTTAGAGAGCTCATAGTGCCATATTATCCCACCAGAACTCTGCGCTCTGAGAACGCAGGGTTACTCGTGGTCCCTAAAGTCTCCAAAAGTAGATCAGGAGCCAGAGCCTTCAGCTATCAGGCTCCTCTCCTGTGGAATCATCTTCCTGTTACGGTCCGGGAGGCAGACACCGTCTCCACATTTAAGACTAGACTTAAGACTTTCCTCTTTGATAAAGCTTATAGTTAGGGCTGGCTCAGGCTTGCCTTGTACCAGCCCCTAGTTAGGCTGACTTAGGCCTGATCTGCTGGGGGACCCCCTATAATATACCGGGCACCTTCTGTCTCTCTCTCTCTCTCTCTCTCTCTCTCTCTCTCTCTCTCTCTCGTGTCCTATTACTGCATCTTGCTAACTCGGCCATTCTGCATGTCACTAACTCGGCTTCTTCTCCGGAGCCTTTGTGCTCCACTGTCTCTCAGGTTAACTCATATTGCAGCGGTGCCTGGATAGTGTGACGTGTGTGGTTGTGCTGCTGCCGTGGTCCTGCCAGATGCTTCCTGCTGCTGCTCTTATCATTAGTCATACTTCTACTGTTATTATACACATATGATTATTGTCAAACATGTATACTATCAGATATTAATATATACTTTCAACATATTGTACCACAGTAGGGCATTAACAGAAAAGTCGATTTGTCGACGCGTCAACGTCAGTAGCACAAGTCGACGCCCCCCGGGAGGAGTCGACAAGTCATGTGTTTTTTCCCTCTCTCTCTCTGTGCTTACGCTGATACTTTATCCTTGACTAAGTGAACATACTCAAGCGGAGCAGACTCAGCGAGGAATGTCCGCAGTCATTCGGGCTTTCATAGTCGAGCGCACTTCCACGTTGTAGTTTCCTGTAAAAATGTCCGTGAAAAATACATGTCACTGGTGCGCGGAGCGGAGTCCACGGAGGTCCGCGCGGACTCAAAGCGGACTTCCGCAAGCCCTGTGCGCGCAAAGCTCAGATTTTACAACTGCACTCGGCATGTATTTTTCACATCAGGGGATTTTTCATGGACATTTTTACAGGAAACTACGACGCGGAAGTGCGCTCGACTATGGAAGCCCAAATGACTGCGGACATTCCTCGCTGAGTCCGCTCTGCTTATAGTACGCCCGAGTATGTTCGGGCCTTGAGCTTTGCGCGCACAGGGCTTGCGGACGTCCGCAGACTCCGTTCCACATACGTTCCGCCCAAGTATGTTCAGGCCTTCACAGACATACATCAGATGTGTGGAGATGCTTTCCTCTGCTGTGTCAATGTGATGATGTCATCAAATGACTTGTCGACTCAACTTCGACTTTATGGACAGATAAGTCGACCTGAAAAAAATCAAAGTTGTTAATGCCCTATACCACAGTAACCAGAATTATAATTATAATATTATTACTTTCATTCATGTTTTTCCTGATCAGCTGTGAGGGTCCGAAGGACAGAGGGATGTCGTATGCTGTAAAGCCCTGTGAGGCAAACTGATTTGTGATACTTTATAAATAAAACTGATTGACTGATTGATCGATTGATTGAATGATTGATCAGTCTGACTCCTCTTCATTACTCTGACTCCTCTTCATCACTCTGACTCCTCTTCATCATCGGCCAGGTCACACTGCTCACACCTTAATCAGACACATTTCATCTCGTCGTGAATCTTTGGTCAGAGCTGGACTTCAGAGTCAAGAGGATTCATCATAACACATTTAAACGATTCTGAAGTCTAAGAACATGCCATGAGGCTGACGTCGCGTTTTCTGAGGAACAAACTGAGGATAATGATGGTGAGTGAAGCACAGTGTGATGAAGTTACCTTTACTCTGAAAGTCCTGCTGGATGTTTTTCTGACTTCCTGTCTCCTCGTCAGACTTCAGGCTCTGCAGACAAAACATGAAAGTCAATGATAATACACAGTGTGTGTGTGTGTGTGTGTGTGTGTGTGTGTGTGTGTGTGTGTGTGTGTGTGTGTGTGTGTGTGTGTGTGTGTGTGACTGACAGACAGACAGACAGACAGACAGACAGACAGACAGACAGACACACAGACACAGACACACACAGACACACACAGACACACACAGACACAGACACACACACTTAGATCCTATCAGAATAAACCCAGGCTGCGTTCACACCTGTCTGTTTGGTCAGGTTCATTTGTGCAGGTGTGAACACACCAAAACAACTGGACCAAGACCTTCTTGAAGAGGTGGCGTCAATCTGATTGCAAAAGAACTCTGGTGCGGTTGGTTTGTGGTGAGAAGGTGTTCTGACCTGGATCTGAACCAACTGCAGTCACATGCAGGGCAGGAATTTCATGAGGGCCATGGCTCTCGTGGCCTCCTCATTTGGCCCTATGCCCATGAAAAAAAATATCTGCCCTAAGGCCACAGTGGCCTTGATGCCCCTCCCGCACTGCCCCAGGTGATTTTGTGGTTTTCTCCTCTGCCTCTTTCCTGTCAACACGGCTTTGACACCTGCGTCTAGAGAGACTCTCACTGCAGCCTGGGGCTGGGTGATATGGCCTAAAAATAAAATCTCAGATTTTTTCACAACAAATCTGATTCACAAAATCAATTTTTTTCCCCCTGCTTAAAATCAATTTTCAGAAAAATATTTGCAGCCTGGTAGCACATACCTGGGCTCCAAAGCTTTCAGCATGTGAAGAAACCCCGGATTTTCCACAGTATATATGGGCACCAAATCTCTTGCAATATACATTGCGACTGCATCATACAGCAGTGTTTCCCCGACCATTATATTGTCCTCTTCTTAAACAAACTAAATTGCCTTGTGTACGGTACGTCATTTCTGTCTCTACACAGTGCGCGTTTACAGTCTTCCTCTGCTCTGTATCGGCCCCGATACACACACACAAACACACACACACACACACACACACAGCTCACTCTGAACTACAGGAGCCCAGCGGGGAGCATCAGTGGTGGATGTTAAAGAGAAAATCTAATTTCTTTAAACAAATAGACCTCAACTACAAATTCGAATTAATCGATAAAATCGATTTATTGCCCAGCCCTATTGCAGCTTTTCTATTTTGTCCTAAAAATGTCAGCGTGCAGCCTCTTTCTGTGGACAATAAACCAGGGTCCTATTTCAGGAAGCAGACTCAACAAACTCCGAGCCTAATCCCGATCTCTGGGTTGACTGAGCCTAAGCTGAGAGACAGAACAGCTGATCAGAATCAGTTCAATCAACTCTGAGTATGTTCAGCCTGAAAGAGGTGCGTTCATGGCAAGCACCATCAGACATCATCAGCAGAGTGCAGATAACGTGATATTCAGTGGCAGAAAGCCGCTTGTTTCATCCCAGCTGAGTCGCAGATTTTAATGACCGTGAAATGAAAACAAAACATAAACTAACACGTCAGCTGCAGCTAAACAGCGTGAGGTGTTATGGGAACAGACTGCAGAGTGTGTTATAGGTAACGTGAAGTGATGTGATGTGTTAATGTGTCTAATATACAGACAATACAGAAACATTACACAGAGTTCATATATGTTAATATAACTTATTCAGCTGTGATGTGATGGAGCCCAAACACACTGGGCAGTGACTCAACATCAAACACACAGATATTAAACACACTGGTAAAAGTTTTGTTTCTACTGACTTCATTCTGTCAATATTAGGCTGAGGTTCATTTAACTGCTGTGAAATGACTTCATGTAATCTCCTTATTCTCACATGGAGCTATTATGGGATGTTGAGTCCCATCAATGAGCCAGTTACACTGCAGAGTCTTTGAATATATGAAAAGTATTCATGAGTCACTACATCATGTATCCACATAGATTCATTTCTCATTAACACTGACAAACCTGCACTTCTTTGGAATTCCTCTTTTTTAAGATTATTTTCCGGGCTTTTGTTTCCTTTAATGGCAAAACAGCGTAATGTTGAGGGAGAGAGGGAACGACACGCAGCGAGCGGCTGAGGCTGGGTTTGAACCCGAAGGGTCCAAAGTCTTTTCAGAGCCAGAGACACTTTTGTTACGGGCCGACAAACTGCTGTCTCTCTGATGTGTTCAGTGTCTCTAATGTTATAAAGAAAAGAATCAAAGGACAATGCATAAAATGTGCTGTGATGATAATGTAAATCCAGGATGTGTAATATGTGATATATGTGGGTGGAACAGATTGTTAGATAAATGATAGAGTGTGAGGTCAAATAGTATCTTTCATATAGACACTCCTCCAGGGAGACATCCAAACAGGCTCTAATCACCTTCTCCTTACACAACAGCCTCTGAATAAACTGGGCCTCAACCTCCACCACTTTATTCACTAAAGGACACCCCATGTTTCTACTTCCTGCTACACGCTCAGCCTCAGGCTGAGATGAAGCAAACCTGTGACTCAGCAGGTTAGCTTCACAGATTATGTTGTCATAGTCCTGCTTTCTGAAATAGGGCCCAGGTGCAGACTTCCATCTGTGTCACTGCTGATGAGGAAATATAGCGAGTGCTGGACGGAGCAGTGAGTGACAACAACCCCGCCCACATTTAAGAGGACTGTCTGAACAGGCCGAGGGTCTAGGTACCATGTCTGAAGGCTTACTGCTGGTCCAAACTCAAAGTGTTTGGTGGAAACAGGGCTTTATTATAACTGTCACATAATGCATGTTGTCATGTTTTCACTTGTGTCCTCCATGTGTTTTATTTTTTTATCTAAAACCAGCCATCCTCCAGAGACAAAATATTGGAAGTCAAAAACACTTGATGTGGAAAGAGCAACTGTTTCTGGTAAAATGATGATGAAGAGGAGGAGGAGGAGGAGGAGCTGCAGGGAGGAGAATATAATTCCTCCTGTGTGATTAAATCAGCTGACTGTGAAACCGAAGCAGAAACTGTCCCACAGAAACTCACTGATTAGTCTTTGATCCGCAGCCAGACCAGAGCCGAGTGGAGCCGAGCGTCAGCCAGCAGCCACATTCCTCACTATCCCACTTCCTGAAAAACCTCCAACGCCCCCAAAACCACCAAACCTCCCCCACACAGCTCCTCCTCCTCCTTCAGGTATTCACAGACTGCAGCAGAGTGAGGACATCTGAAACCAGCTGAACTCAGGCACCAGACACACAAGGACAAACTCTGACTCCTTCGTCACAGCAGCAGTAACCAGGTCAGAGGTCAGAGGTCATGATGTCATGATGACAGAGAGACAGTAAAGTCTGACATGTTAAATATAAAGTCCAGTGAATTTCGAACAGAGCTTTTATTTTGAAGAGTTGTTTCCTGCTGTAGACTGACAGACAGCAGGAAGCTCAGAGACACTTCCAAACAAAGGTGTGACTCTGAATATATTAAACTGTGTGACTTAACCTGTTTAAACTGTGAGTGATTATTTTACTTTATATCAATGATCTAGCCACAGTATCAAATACCATTTTTCCCATCTTATTCGCAGACGACACAAATTTTGTTCTTTCCAGCAAGCACTTTAAAATAGGGCTGGACGATTAATCGAATTTTAATCATGATTTCGATTTTGGCCTCTCACGATCATAAAAACATTATAATCGAAGAAAAATGATTAATGCGCCGCACGGCGCGGCGTGTATGTAAATTCCTGTGCTGGAAAAGCACCGTGAATGCACCTGTGTTATGTGTAGCAGCAACAAGCCTGTGACGTGTGTGGATCAATATTATGTGGAACGAGCGATTGAGAACATGGCAGAAAGGCAGCCTTTGGTTGAGATTAGAAAGGTAGGACAACTTCAGTCATCTGGAAACATTTTGGCTTCAAGTTGACGGACGTCGAGGAAAAGGAAATTGTTTGCAAAGTTTGTCAGGCTGTCGTGTCTGCCCCCCAAGCCAACACGAGCGGAGAAAAAAAGTCCAGAAAAGTTAATAACTTACAAATTATGGCAAAAGAGTAGTTTCTTGCAACCCTAGAATTAAGATAAAAATAATGAAATTAATGAATAATCGTGTTTATTAATCGTGATTTCAATATCAATTAAAATAATCGGGATTATTATTTTTGCCATAATCGTCCAGCCCTACTTTAAAACCCTTATAAATGAAGCCAACACTGGCCTCCTGGCCTTTTCCAAATGGTTTCAGCTGAATATATTAAAAAAAAAAACAACTTCATGTTATTCCCAGACAGGAAAAAATACGACCCGAATGAAGCAAAGCTCTTCATTGAGGGCAATGAAATTAACAGAATATCCTCTGCCCGCTTGTTAGGGGTTATGGTGGTTGAACAATGCAACTGGAAAGAGCAAATTGATTGAGCTGCAAAAAAATGTTAAAGTCTCTAGAAATTATGGGGAAAATCAGTTCATTTCCTCAGAAGGTCTGCTTTTGTTTATACTCTGCTTACATTATACTACAGTTTAATATATCCATACCTACCCTACTGCTATCTCGTCTAGGCTAACACCTATCCCACCAATCTCCATAAGCTCCATATAGTCCAGAAATGCTTTGTTAGAACTGCCACAAACTCAAATTTCAGGGCCCAATCCTCTCCACTGTTTTCCAAATTGAAAATCTCAACTAAATTTGATATTAACATCATCCAAATCTGCATCTTCATCTACAAAGCAATCCATCAAAGTCATGTACTACCAAATCAATTTCAACAATACTTTCGCATAAATTCAAGTTTCCATTCACACGCAACAAGACAAGCAGGTCACCTGCACCGACCCCGCTGCAATACCACCAGAGGGCAGTATACTATTAAATACAGAGGGATTTTGTTGCGGAATGAACATCACGAACTGGCTGACAGCTCTTCTTCCTTGGCAATATTCAAAAAGAAACTTTTATTGAAGTTAACACAACAGCTAAATTGGTTTCACTGTCCAATTTTGCCTTCCCTAGTGCCACACTGTTTTTGTTTTACCTGAACTTAATTTTTCTGTATTACTTTTTTTTTTTTAATAAATTTTTCCCCCTTTATTTAGTTTTCTCACTATTATTATTACTATTTTTTTTATTATTTTTAATTCTCTTTCTCTACCTCACACAAGGTATGACAATATTATTTCGTTTCTTTGCTTAAGTTGTCGTTAGGTCAAGGTGAGGTCACTCTATAAGCCTTTCGGGTTTCCGACCTCACCTGCACATTTCCTTTTCTTCCTCTCTACCAAGAGCGATATGTATTTGTTTGGTTTTGTTTTATATTTATATGGGCAAATAAATAAAAGCCTAAAAAGTCTAAAAGTAATGTGAAGTTGTCATTGCGGCGGCCCACAGGTCGGCCTGGGAAGAAAACACATGAAGATGTGCTGAGGACACAAACTGACCGTCTCACCTCCACACTCTCCAGGGATGTCGACCGTCTCAGTTTGGCCCTGCGAACGCCAGGCGGTGACGAGTCTGTGGCCTCTGTTCTGGACGGCAGTGAGTCCTCAGAGTCGCAGGTCAAAGCGGCGCCAGGCTGACTGTCGGGACGAGAGCGACGGCCGTAACGCTTTGTTCCCTTTACGAATTTTGGCTTCACTTCCTCTGGGACAGCTGCAGAGACAGGGACAGATAGAGACAGACAGAGACAGTCACACGTTCTGCTAGTGTCCACATACTGTATACTGTCAACATACACTGTCGACATATATACTGTATCCTGTCCACATATACTGTCCACATATATACTGTATACTGTCCACATATACTGTCCACATATATACTGTATACTGTCCACATATACTGTATACTGTCCACATATACTGTATACTGTCCACATATATACTGTATACTGTCTACATATATACTGTATACTGTCCACATATACCGTATACTGTCCACATATATACTGTATACTGTCCACATATACTGTATACTGTCCACATATATACTGTCCACATATACTGTATACTGTCCACATATATTGTCCACATACACTGTATACTGTCCACATATATACTGTATACTGTCCACATATATACTGTATACTGTCCACATATACTGTCCACATATAAACTGTATACTGTCCACATATACTGTATACTGTCCACATATATACTGTATACTGTCCACATATACTGTATACTGTCCACATATATACTGTATACTGTCCACATATATACTGTATACTGTCCACATATACTGTCCACATATAAACTGTATACTGTCCACATATACTGTATACTGTCCACATATATACTGTATACTGTCCACATATACTGTATACTGTCCACATATATACTGTATACTGTCCACATATACTGTATACTGTCCACATATATACTGTATACTGTCCACATATACTGTATACTGTCCACATATACTGTATACTGTCCACATATATACTGTCCACATATACTGTCGTGTTACTGTACAGTTAATACAGTAGTCTGATATAAAGTGGTGTTATTCTGTGTTCTTCTCAGCAGATCTGACGTTTGGACTCAAACCAACATGTCAGTGTGTCTCTGAACTCTGTCTGGACACCTGTCTCTGGTCTCTGTGGAGTCTCACCTGGCTCCAGGTAGCTGCTGTCGTCCTCTGACGTGCTGAAATCCAGAGAGCGAGATAGAACGGCCACGAAGCCTTCTCTAAACTCCTCAAAGTTCACCTGAAGGTAAAACAAAGGTCATTCATCAAACTGCAGCTGCACTCAGTGACTCCATTTGACCACCAGGGGGCAGACCTGACAGCATGTTATCACTTCATACAGACACTGTATGATGGTTCATCAGGTGTTAGGTCCCTGTCACTGCAGGAATAACTGTCTGTCTGTGCCTGTCTGTGTCTGTCTGTCTGTCTGTCTGTGCCTGTCTGTCGGTCTGTCTCTGTCTGTCTGTCTGTGCCTGTCTGTCGGTCTGTCTCTGTCTGTCTGTCTGTCTGTGTCTGTCTGTCTGTCTGGGTCTGTCTGTCTGTCTGTCTGTGTCTGTCTGTCTGTCTCTGTCTGTGTCTGTCTGTCTGCCTGTCTGTTGGTCTGTCTGTTGGTCTGTCTGTTGGTCTGTCTGTGTCTGTCTGTCTGTCTGGGTCTGTCTGTCTGTCTGTATGTCGGTCTGTCTGTATCTGTCTGTCTGTCTGTCTGTCTGTCTGTGTCTGTCTGTCTGTCTGTATGTCGGTCTGTCTATGTCTGTCTGTCTGTCGGTCTCTGTCTGTCTGTCTGTGTCTGTCTGTTGGTCTGTCTGTGTCTGTCTGTCTGTCTGTGTCTGTCTGTCTGTCTGTCGGTCTGTCTGTCTGTGTCTGTGTCTGTGTGTGTGTCTGTCTGTTTGTCTGTGTCTGTCTGTCTGTCTGTGTCTGTCTGTATGTCGGTCTGTCTGTGTCTGTCTGTCTGTCGGTCTCTGTCTGTCTGTCTGTCTGTGTCTGTCTGTCTGTGCCTGTCTGTCGGTCTGTCTCTGTCTGTCTGTCTGTCTGTGTCTGTCTGTCTGTCTGGGTCTGTCTGTCTGTCTGTATGTCTGTCTGTCTCTGTCTGTCTATGTCTGTCTGTCTGTCTGTCTGTGTCTGTGTCTGTCTGTCTGTGCCTGTATGTCGGTCTGTCTGTGTCTGTCTGTCTGTCTGTCGGTATGTCGGTCTGTCTGTATCTGTCTGTCGGTCTGTGTCTGTCTGTCTGCCTGTGTCTGTCTGTCTGTCTGTATGTCGGTCTGTCTGTGTCTGTCTGTCTGTCGGTCTCTGTCTGTCTGTCTGTCGGTCTCTGTCTGTCTGTCTGTGTCTGTCTGTTGGTCTGTCTGTGTCTGTCTGTCTGTCTGTCTGTGTCTGTCTGTCTGTCTGTCTCTGTGTGTGTGTGTGTGTGTGTGTGTGTGTGTGTGTGTGTGTGTGTGTGTGTGTGGGTGTGTTTGTGTGGGTGTGTTTGTGTGGGTGTGTTTGTGTGTGTTACCCTGGCGTAGGCGCGCTCTCCCAGCAGCGTGTGGTAAGGTGTATTTCTATGTTTGTGTGTGTGTGTGTGTGTGTGTGTGTGTGTGTTACCCTGGCGTAGGCGCGCTCTCCCAGCAGCGTGTGGAGCAGCAGCGGCAGGTGAGCGTCCAGCTGCAGTTTCCTGCACAGCACCGTCAGCTCGTCTCGGTCCAGGAAGCCGGTGGCTGTCGTGTCACAGCTGTCGAACTCTACCTTCAGCTGGGCGACGTACTGGCTGTGCTCCGTCTCCTCCATCACAATGCATCACGCTACTACGCTACAACACCTGGAGGGAAAAATATGGCATAGGAAGTAGTGAGGCTGACAACCATGACATCATGGTAATAGATGAGATAAGGTGATATGAGATGAGATGTGATGAGATGTGGTGAGGTGAGGTGAGGTGAGATGAGATGTGGTGAGGTGAGATGAGATGTGAGGTGAGATGAGGCGAAGTGAGATGAGGTGAGATGAGGTGAGGTGAGATGTGAGGTGAGATGTGAGGTGAGATGAGGTGAAGTGAGATGAGGTGAGGTGAGGTGAGGTGAGGTGTGAGGTGAGATGTGGTAAGGTGAGATGTGAGATAAGATGAGATGAGGTGAGGTAAGTGAGATGAGATGTGGTGAGGTGAAATGTGAGGTGAGATGCGATGAGGTGAGATGAGATGTGAGATAAGATGAGATGAGGTGAGGTAAGTGAGATGAGATGAGATGTGTCGTGAGGTGAGATGGGTTGAGGTGAGTTGAGATAAGATAAGATGTGGTGAGGTGAGGTTTAGAGACAGAGCAGGTCAACAGCAGCACTGGGGTTAGGGTTAGGGTTAGGGGTTAAAAAACGCCAGCTGTGCCGTTTCCATCCTTTTATCCAAGGCGCTTCGGAGGTAAATAAAAATGATCTCCCCCCACCACCCTGTAATGGAGTGTTTCTACAGTACAGTAGGACTACTCTTCCAGAAGTGTCTGCGTACTTCTTAAAGTTCTACCTGTGTAGGAGTAATAGAGTACAGGTACCTTGTAGTTACAGTACTTTGTGAGTACATGTGGTTGTGATGACGTCACAGTGAAACGAGTCGATAAATAAACAATGAAAGAAAAAAAACGTCTCGCGAGCTGATGACGCCTCACCATGGGAACAGAGCCGCGAGGAACAAAAGGCCACAGCACACAAACAAAAACAAGTAAATAAAAAGTTTGTTTGACATGAAACACAAAGTTCAGTGTGTCCGGTAACTGACGGACTGTTAACTGTTAACGGTAACTGTAAACGTTAGTTGTCTTACCGCGGGAAAAGTTCTCCTCCTCCTACTCCTCCTCCTCCACCGGCTCCTCTCTGGTATAACTTAATGGCTCCTCCATTAACGTGTCCCCGGAGCTCCGGACAGTCCACCGTTAATCCACCGAGCAACCGAGAGTAACGGGGCAGGAGCAGACCCACCGAGAGCAGCCGCGTAAAGCTACCGGACTGCCACTTCCGGTCAAGCCTTTCAAAATAAAATGCCTTTCACGCATACACCGCCAAGCAGTAAACACGTTCCTGCTGTGACGTCACTCCTTTCATTAAAACTACATAAAATATAATAAACTAAAATATTCTGTTTCTCATTTTGGTCCAACAGCTGATTATTTAATTTTATGGATCCAAAAACAAGGACATGCTATACTGTGTCTTTTTATGTACATTTTGCACGACATGCTACGCTATGGCTTTTTTTTTTAATAGATTTTGGAGACATCCTATGCTGTGACGTTTTTGGGGTTTATTTCTCTAGATTTTGGATGACATTCTATGCTATGACTTTTTTTCTAGAATTTGGGCGACATGCTACGCTATGACATTTTTTCTACATTTTGGGTGCTATACTATGACGTTTTTCATTATTTTAGACGGTATGCTATGAAATGACTTTTTTTCTACATTTTGGACGACATGCTACACTGTGACATTTTTTCGTGATTGTGGACAACATGCTATACTATGACATTTTTTCATGATTTAGGACGACATGCTATACTATGACATTTTTTCTAGATTTTGGACAACATGCTATACTATGACATTTTTTCATGATTTTGGACGACATGCTATACTATGACTTTTTTTCATGATTTTGGACGACATACTACATACACTATGATGTTTGTTCTAGATTTTGGACGACGTGCTTTGCTATGGCGTTTTTCATTATTTTGGACGACATGCTATGCTATGATGTTTTTTCTTAATTTTGTACGGCATACTTTGCTATGACATTTTTTCATGATTTTGGACGACATACTTTGCTACGACGTTTTCTCTAGATTTTGGAGGACATGTTATACTGTGACGTTTTTCAGTATTTTAGACGACATGCTATGCTATAACGTTTTTCATGATTTTGGATGACATGCTATATTATGACATTTTTTCCAGATTTTGGACGACATGCTGTGCTATGACATTTTCTCTAGATTTTGGACGACATGCTACACTGTGACATTTTTTCTAGATTTTGAACAACATGCTTTGCTATGACGTTTTTCATTATTTTGGACGACATGCTATACTATGACGTTTTTTCTAGATTTTGCACGACATACTTTGCTATGACATTTTTTCATGATTTTGGACGACAAACTGCACTATAATGTTTGTTCTAGATTTTGGACGACATGCTAAGCTATGACGTTTTTCATTATTTTGGATGACATGCTATACTATGATATTTTTTATCTAGATTTTGGATGACATGCTATGCTATGATGTTTTTTCTTGATTTTGGACGGCATGCTTTGCTATGACATTTTTTCCAGATTTTGGACGACATGTTATACTATTACGTTTTTCATTATTTTAGACAGCATGCTATGCTATGATGTTTTTTCTTGATTTTGGATGGCATACTTTGCTGTGACATTTTTTCATGATTTTGGATGACATGCTACACTATGACATTTTTTCCAGATTTTGGACAACATACTTTGCTACGACTTTTTTTTTAGATTTTGGACAACATGCTGTGCTATGAAGTTTTCTCTAGATTTTGGACGACATGCTATACTATGACGTTTTTCATTATTTTAAACGGCATGACTTTTTTTCTACATTTTGGAGGACATGCTACACTGTGACATTTTTTCGTGATTGTGGACAACATGCTATACTATGACGTTTTTTCATGATTTTGGACGAAATACTACACTATGATGTTTGTTCTAGATTTTGGACGATGTGCTTTGCTATGACATTTTTCATTATTTTGGACGACATGCTATGCTATGATGTTTTCTCTAGATTTTGCACGACATACTTTGCTATGACATTTTTTCTACATTTTGGATGACATACTACACTATGATGTTTGTTCTAGATTTCGGACGACATGCTATGCTATGACGTTTTTCATTATTTTGGACGACATGCTATACTGTGATATTTTTTCATTATTTTGGACGACATGCTATACTATGATGTTTTTTCTAGATTGTGGACGACATGCTATGCTGTGACATTTTTTCTTGATTTTGGACGGCATACTTTGCTATGACATTTTTTCATGATTTTGGATGACATGCTATACTATGACGTTTTTTCTAGATTTTGGACGACATGCTATACTATGACGTTTTTTCTAGATTTTGGACAATATACTTTGCTGTGACATTTTTTCATGATTTCGGATGACATACTACACTATGATGTTTGTTCTAGATTTCAGACGACATGCTAAGCTATGACGTTTTTCATTATTTTGGACGACATGCTATGCTATGATGTTTTTTCTAGATTTTGCACGACATATTTTGCTATGACATTTTTTGATGATTTTGGACGACATACTACACTATGACGTTTGTTCTAGATTTCGGACGACATGCTATGCTATGACGTTTTTCATTATTTTGGACGACATGCTATACTATGATATTTTTTCTAGATTTTGGACGACATGCTATACTATGACGTTTTTTCTAGATTTTGGACAATATACTTTGCTGTGACATTTTTTCATGATTTCGGACGACATACTACACTATGACGTTTGTTCTAGATTTCAGACGACATGCTAAGCTATGACGTTTTTCATTATTTTGGACGACATGCTATACTATGACGTTTTTTCTAGATTTTGGACGACATGCTATGCTTGTGACATTTTTTCATGATTTTGGATGACATGCTATGCTGTGATGTTTTTTCTTGATTTTGGACGGCATACTTTGCTATGACATTTTTTCATGATTTTGGACGACATGCTATGCTATGATGTTTTTTCTAGATTTTGCACGACATACTTTGCTATGACATTTTTTCATGATTTTGGACGACATACTACACTATGACGTTTGTTCTAGATTTCGGACGACATGCTATACTATGACGTTTTTCATTATTTTGGACGACATGCTATACTATGATATTTTTTCTAGATTTTGGACGACATGCTATACTATGACGTTTTTTCTAGATTTTGGACAATATACTTTGCTGTGACATTTTTTCATGATTTCGGACGACATACTACACTATGACGTTTGTTCTAGATTTCAGACGACATGCTAAGCTATGACTTTTTTCATTATTTTGGACGACATGCTATACTATGACGTTTTTTCTAGATTTTGGACGACATGCTATGCTGTGACATTTTTTCTTGATTTTGGACGGCATACTTTGCTATGACATTTTTTCATGATTTTGGATGACATGCTATGCTGTGATGTTTTTTCTTGATTTTGGACGGCATACTTTGCTATGACATTTTTTCATGATTTGGGACGACATGCTATGCTATGATGTTTTTTCTTGATTTTGGACGACATGCTATGCTATGATGTTTTTTCTTGATTTTGGACGGCATACTTTGCTATGACATTTTTTCCAGTATTTGGACAACATACTTTGCTATGACGTTTTCTCTACGTTTTGGACGACATGCTGTGCTATGACGTGTTCTCTAGATTTTGGATGACATGCTATACTATGACGGGTTTTTTTAGATTTTGGACAACATACTATGCTATGACGTTTTCTCTAGATTTTGGATGACATGCTGTACTATGACGTTTTTTTAATGATTTTTGACGACATGCTATACTGTGATGTTTTTTCTAGATTTTGGACTACATGCTGTGCTATGTCGTCTTTTCATGATTTTGGACGACATCATATACTATGATGTTTTTTATTATTTTGGACAACATGCTATACTATGACATTTTTTCTAGATTTTGGACGACATACTTTGTTATGACATTTTTTCATGATTTTGGATGACATGCTATACTGTGGGGTTTTTTCTAGATTTTGGACGACATGCTGTGCTATGTCGTCTTTTCATGATTTTGGACAACCTGCTATACTGTGATGTTTTTCGTGATGTTTTTTTTTTTACAGCATTCTATACTATGACATGTATTCATGATTTTCAATGACATTATGCACTAAGATGTTTTTACAGCATTATTAATTGCATGCGTTATTTTAAAACATATTATTATATGACTATTTTACTTTTTATGCTCTTTCATGTTATATTATGTGACTTGTCTTACAAAAGGTTCTATGTTTTTTTTTTAATCTCTTGCAACTTTTTTTTAACAGCATTCTTTACTATGACGTTTTTTTTCTGGAATATCTTATTGGCATATTGAATTATGTCTCATGACTGAGGGTTCAGTATTTGTATTTAACTTTTATATCTTCTGTGTTCAGCCAGAATTTTTTCACTTATTTCCATAAACACTTTTTTCCTTTTCTCTTTTTAAATTGAGCTCCAGAGCCCAAAGATTCTGTCTCTTAAACAAGTATTCTGTAAATGGTTTAAGTAATGTTCCACAAAAGTTCAAGCTGTAACAATCATGGACTCCCGAGAAATGTTTTTTTTTAAATTTACTTCTTTCAGCTGTTACCACATTAATGTATGTCGTTAATGCCTTCGCTGCACAGCTGTGTGTAACACAGTGCTGGTGACACAGTGTCAGATCAGGTTCACAGTGACATTCTCCATTTTTAAATAACACTGTACATCCATCTGACACCATCTGAGATAACATCTTTTATAGTCCTCTCGGTCCTTGAAAATTACTTTCACTCGCTCAGTTTTTCATGACAAACTGTTGGTGTCATGTAACATCACGTCACGTCATGTCACATCATGTCACATCATGTCACATAATGTCATGTCATACATTCTCACCGTGTTACCTCTCTCCAGCAGTGAGACGTCCGTGTCTTCTTCTTGGTTGTGTTTGAGATTCATTGTTGGAAATGAATGTTGGTTGGTGCCAGACTTTATTCACATGAGATCATATGAATATTTATAATCAGTACATTACTCTGAGCAGGCAGGTAATCTATTACTTCTTATACCCTCCTGAGTGACTGTTTACTGTGACGATGGACACAAACTGGGATGAGTTATGTTTCACTGCTGAGACGACAGAGCATCCACATCATCACATAAACCGAGCTGCTGCTGATTGGATAAGGCTCATACTGAATGAGTTTGATCAATAACCTGTTAACATGTCTGTGACTCAGAGGTTCACCACACTGCTGGGATTCACCCTGTCACTGTGTGTGTGTGTGTGTGTGTGCGTGTGTGTGTGTGTGTGTGTGTGTGTGTGTTTGTGTGTGTGTGTGTGTGTGTGTGAACACGTTAAAGATCAGTGGACACATGAAACACTCTGCATGTGTCAGGTCAGACCAAATCTACGCTCCCGATAAACCATGGACCTAGTTAAACCATGTCAAAATGTACCTGCTGCTTTAACTCTGGTTTAATTTTGGTTTATCTCTGGTGTGATCTAAAGCATGTTGATGACCTCAGAGTTAGAAAGCAGTGAACTTGTCCTTTAAAGGACTAGGACCTGGCTCCTCCCCCCACAGGGCCCCCTGGGTGTGTCACTGCGTCATGGCCGCTGTCCTTGGCCCTCAGTTGACATCAGCAGAGTTAATCTGTTCCTTTGAGCTGATTAACTCTGATTATCTGCTCAGCTGCTGTCAACCACCTGCACACGCCGTGACACACCAAGATGTCACCGTGAGACCCCGAGGAGACACCACGCACTGTAAAACACCATAAAACACCAATGAAAAATATTACAAGATAACGTAGAACACTGTAAAATACTATGAAACACTGCAAAACATTATAAAGTACTACAAAACACTGTACATAATACAAGACACTGTGAGACACTGTTAAACACCACAATGTCACTGTAAAAACCCTACACTGTAACAAACCACTAGGATATACAATGAAATACTGTAAAGCACTCTGGAAACACTGTAAAACACTGTAAGATATTGTAAAATACTATGAAAAAAAAAGTAAAACACCAAGATGTCACTGTAAAACCCTGAGGAAACACCATACACTGTAAAACACCACTGAAACATGTTACAAGATAACGTAAAACACTGTAAAATACTATAAAACACTGTGAATAATACAAGATATTCTGAAGCACTGTAAAACACTGGAAAGTCTTTTAACAACACTCACAATGAAAACACTGCAAACCTGTTACACTGTACAAAACTTCAAACTCTTTAAGATACTGTAAAACATTTGTCTACCCCTCTGTATGCACCTGTATCTACCCATATATACCTCTCTGTATGCACCTGTATCTACCCATATATACCCCTCTGTATGCACCTGTATCTACCCATATATACCCCTCTGTATGTACCTGTATCTACCCATATATACCCCTCTGTATGCACCTGTATCTACCCATATATACCCCTCTGTATGTACCTGTATCTACCCATATATACCTCTCTGTATGTACCTGTATCTACCCATATATACCCCTCTGTATGCACCTGTATCTTCCCATATATACCCCTCTGTATGCACCTGTATCTACCCATATATACCTCTCTGTATGTACCTGTATCTACCCATATATACCCCTCTGTATGTACCTGTATCTACCCATATATACCCCTCTGTATGTACCTGTATCTACCCATATATACCTCTCTGTATGCACCTGTATCTACCCATATATACCCCTCTGTATGTACCTGTATCTACCCATATATACCCCTCTGTATGTACCTGTATCTACCCATATATACCTCTCTGTATGCACCTGTATCTACCCATATATACCCCTCTGTATGTACCTGTATCTACCCATATATACCCCTCTGTATGTACCTGTATCTACCCATATATACCTCTCTGTATGCACCTGTATCTACCCATATATACCTCTACTGTATGCACCTGTATCTACCCATATATACCTCTCTGTATGCACCTGTATCTACCCATATATACTCCTCTGTATGCACCTGTATCTACCCATATATACCCCTTTGTATGTACCTGTATCTACCCATATATACCTCTCTGTATGTACCTGTATCTACCCATATATACCCCTCTGTATGCACCTGTATCTTCCCATATATACCCCTCTGTATGCACCTGTATCTACCCATATATACCTCTCTGTATGTACCTGTATCTACCCATATATACCCCTCTGTATGTACCTGTATCTACCCATATATACCCCTCTGTATGTACCTGTATCTACCCATATATACCTCTCTGTATGCACCTGTATCTACCCATATATACCCCTCTGTATGTACCTGTATCTACCCATATATACCCCTCTGTATGTACCTGTATCTACCCATATATACCTCTCTGTATGCACCTGTATCTACCCATATATACCTCTCTGTATGCACCTGTATCTACCCATATATACCTCTCTGTATGCACCTGTATCTACCCATATATACTCCTCTGTATGCACCTGTATCTACCCATATATACCTCTCTGTATGCACCTGTATCTACCCATATATACCCCTCTGTATGTACCTGTATCTACCCATATATACCTCTCTGTATGCACCTGTATCTACCCATATATACCCCTCTGTATGTACCTGTATCTACCCATATATACCCCTCTGTATGTACCTGTATCTACCCATATATACCTCTCTGTATGCACCTGTATCTACCCATATATACCCCTCTGTATGTACCTGTATCTACCCATATATACCCCTTTGTATGCACCTGTATCTACCCATATATACGTCTCTGTATGCACCTGTATCTACCCATATATACGTCTCTGTATGCACCTGTATCTACCCATATATACCCCTCTGTATGCACCTGTATCTACCCATATATACCCCTCTGTATGTACCTGTATCTACCCATATATACCTCTCTGTATGCACCTGTATCTACCCATATATACCCCTCTGTATGCACCTGTATCTACCCATATGTACCCCTCTGTATGCACCTGTATCTACCCATATGTACCCCTCTGTATGCACCTGTATCTACCCATATGTACCCCTCTGTATGCACCTGTATCTACCCATATATACCCCTCTGTATGTACCTGTATCTACCCATATGTACCCCTCTGTATGCACCTGTATCTACCCATATATACCTCTCTGTATGCACCTGTATCTACCCATATATACCCCTCTGTATGCACCTGTATCTACCCATATATACCCCTCTGTATGCACCTGTATCTACCCATATATACCCCTCTGTATGCACCTGTATCTACCCATGTATACCCCTCTGTATGCACCTGTATCTACCCATGTATACCTCTCTGTATGCACCTGTATCTACCCATATATACCCCTCTGTATGCACCTGTATCTACCCATATATACCCCTCTGTATGCACCTGTATCTACCCATGTATACCTCTCTGTATGCACCTGTATCTACCCATATATACCCCTCTGTATGCACCTGTATCTACCCATATATACCCCTCTGTATGCACCTGTATCTACCCATATATACCCCTCTGTATGCACCTGTATCTACCCATATATACCTCTCTGTATGCACCTGTATCTACCCATATATACCCCTCTGTATGCACCTGTATCTACCCATATATACCCCTCTGTATGCACCTGTATCTACCCATATATACCTCTCTGTATGCACCTGTATCTACCCATATATACCCCTCTGTATGCACCTGTATCTACCCATATATACCCCTCTGTATGCACCTGTATCTACCCATATATACCCCTCTGTATGCACCTTTATCTACCCATATGTGCCCCTCTGTATGCACCTGTATCTACCCATATATACCTCTCTGTATGCACCTGTATCTACCCATATATACTCCTCTGTATGCACCTGTATCTACCCATATATACCTCTCTGTATGCACCTGTATCTACCCATATATACCCCTCTGTATGCACCTGTATCTACCCATATGTACCTCTCTGTATGCACCTGTATCTACCCATATATACCCCTCTGTATGCACCTGTATCTACCCATATATACCCCTCTGTATGTACCTGTATCTACCCATATATACCTCTCTGTATGCACCTGTATCTACCCATATATACCCCTCTGTATGTACCTGTATCTACCCATATATACCCCTCTGTATGTACCTGTATCTACCCATATATACCTCTCTGTATGCACCTGTATCTACCCATATATACCCCTCTGTATGTACCTGTATCTACCCATATATACCCCTTTGTATGCACCTGTATCTACCCATATATACGTCTCTGTATGCACCTGTATCTACCCATATATACGTCTCTGTATGCACCTGTATCTACCCATATATACCCTTGCACCTGTATCTACCCATATATACCCCTCTGTATGTACCTGTATCTACCCATATATACCCCTCTGTATGCACCTGTATCTACCCATATGTACCCCTCTGTATGCACCTGTATCTACCCATATGTACCCCTCTGTATGCACCTGTATCTACCCATATGTACCCCTCTGTATGTACCTGTATCTACCCATATATACCCCTCTGTATGTACCTGTATCTACCCATATATACCTCTCTGTATGTACCTGTATCTACCCATATATACCCCTCTGTATGCACCTGTATCTACCCATATGTACCTCTCTGTATGCACCTGTATCTACCCATATATACCCCTCTGTATGCACCTGTATCTACCCATATATACCCCTCTGTATGCACCTGTATCTACCCATATATACCTCTCTGTATGTACCTGTATCTACCCATATATACCCCTCTGTATGTACCTGTATCTACCCATATATACCCCTCTGCATGTACCTGTATCTACCCATATATACCTCTCTGTATGCACCTGTATCTACCCATTTATACCCCTCTGTATGTACCTGTATCTACCCATATATACCCCTCTGTATGTACCTGTATCTACCCATATATACCTCTCTGTATGCACCTGTATCTACCCATATATACCCCTCTGTATGTACCTGTATCTACCCATATATACCCCTTTGTATGCACCTGTATCTACCCATATATACGTCTCTGTATGCACCTGTATCTACCCATATATACCTCTCTGTATGCACCTGTATCTACCCATATATACCCCTCTGTATGTACCTGTATCTACCCATATATACCCCTCTGTATGTACCTGTATCTACCCATATATACCTCTCTGTATGCACCTGTATCTACCCATATATACCCCTCTGTATGTACCTGTATCTACCCATATATACCCCTCTGTATGTACCTGTATCTACCCATATATACCTCTCTGTATGCACCTGTATCTACCCATATATACCCCTCTGTATGTACCTGTATCTACCCATATATACCCCTTTGTATGCACCTGTATCTACCCATATATACGTCTCTGTATGCACCTGTATCTACCCATATATACGTCTCTGTATGCACCTGTATCTACCCTTATATACCCTTGCACCTGTATCTACCCATATATACCCCTCTGTATGCACCTGTATCTACCCATATATACCCCTCTGTATGTACCTGTATCTACCCATATATACCCCTCTGTATGCACCTGTATCTACCCATATATACCCCTCTGTATGTAGCTGTATCTACCCATATGTACCCCTCTGTATGCACCTGTATCTACCCATATATACCCCTCTGTATGCACCTGTATCTACCCATATGTACCCCTCTGTATGCACCTGTATCTACCCATATGTACCCCTCTGTATGCACCTGTATCTACCCATATGTACCCCTCTGTATGTACCTGTATCTACCCATATATACCTCTCTGTATGTACCTGTATCTACCCATATATACCCCTCTGTATGTACCTGTATCTACCCATATATACCTCTCTGTATGCACCTGTATCTACCCATATATACCCCTCTGCATATAACCTCTGCATTAAGTTGTGTCTACATGTGATAGGCAAGTTGGTTGGTGATGAAAGACGAGTGGGACACTTTGGCGTCAGTCACAATCTCTTTATATGTTTTATCGTACACGGTGGAGCGACTACAAGCTCCACCCAACCCACAACAACTGCCTTAAACGTCACAACTCTCCAGATCACAGAGAAACAAACAGAGACATACAAACATCACAACGCGTAACTGGAACTGAATTAAACTCTACGGCTGACCTGACGTTACCTTCCTGTATGAGTCTGACCCGACGTCACTCTGACAGAGAAGCAGACGGCCATTATTCACACCCTGAGCTCTGTCTGACAGGCTCCAATCATCACCTGCTTCAGGTTAGCCAAGCAATGTTAGCTATTGAAGATGTGATCTTTCACAGAGCACAGTTCATCCTTAAAAAACACAATGTGTGAAGGTAGAAGACATGTCGCACGTAAAAACTCAACAAGTCTTAGAAAGCTGCGTACAAGTCATATTAAAGTTATATACACCTGTATATACATCTGTATATACCTCTATATATCTATATATACATATACCACTGTATATACCTGTGTACACCTCTGTACAAACTTGTGTTCACACCTGTTCATACAGAGGTAAATACATTATATATACCTTTATATTTATGTGTATATACAAAGGCATATACCTGCATATAGAAAGGTATAAACACACGTAAACAGAAGTATATACAGAAGTATACACCTGTGATACACAGAGGAATATACTTGTGTATACTAAGGTGTAAACAAAGGTATGCAATATAAACTGAAGTATATACAAAGGAATATACATGTGTATATAGAGGTATATACAGAGGTATACGCCTGAAATGGAGGAATATAGATACCTATACAGAGATATATATCTGTATATATACAGAAGTATAAACAAAGGTATATACTTCTGTACCTCTGTATAGATATATGCCTCTGCTTATATCTCTGGATGCAGGTATATACTTCTTTACCTGTATTGTATCACTGTATATAGGTATATACAGATGTACAATACAGCTGTATACACCTTTGTATATACAGCTGTATATACTTGTATATACAGAAGCATACAGAGGTACATACATAAGTACATACTTCTGTATATAACTGTATCTACAGAAGTACACTGAACAAAAATATAAACACAACACTTTTGTTTTTGCTCCCATTTTTCATGAGTTGAACTCAAAGATCTAAAACATTTTCTATACACACAAAAGACCATTTCTCACAAATATTGTTCACAAATCTCACTAAATCTGTGTTAGTGAGCACTTCTCCTTTGCCGAGATAATCCATCCCACCTCACAGGTGTGGCATATCAAGATGCTGATTAGACAGCATGAATATTGCACAGGTGTGCCTTAGGCTGGTCACAATAAAAGGCCACTCTGAAATGTGCAGTTTTGCTTTATTGGGGGGGGGGCTGGATGGGTCAGAAAACCAGTCAGTATCTGGTGTGACCACCATTTGCCTCACGCAGTGCAACACATCTCCTTTGCATAGAGTTGATCAGGTTGTTGATTGTGGCCTGTGGAATGTTGGTCAACTCCTCTTCAATGGCTGTGCCAAGTTGCTGGATATTGGCAGGAACTGGAACACGCTGTCCTATACGCCGATCCAGAGCATCCCAAACATGCTCAACGGGTGACATGTCCAGTGAGTATGCTGGCCATGCAAGAAATGTTTTCAGCTTCCAGGAATTGTGTACAGATTCTTGCAACAGGGTGCCGTGCATTATCATGCTGCAACATGAGGTGATGGTCGTGGATGAATGCCGCAACAATGGGCCTCAGGATCTCATCACGGTATCTCTGTGCATTCAAAATCCATCAATAAAATGCACCTGTGTTCGTTGTCCATAACATACGCCTGCCCATACCATAACCCCACCACCACCATGGGCCACTCGAGCGTTGACATCAGCAAACCGCTCACCCGCACGACGCCACACACGCTGTCTGCCATCTGCCCTGAACAGTGAAAACCGGGATTCATCCGTGAAGAGAACACCTCTCCAACGTGCCAGACGCCATCGAATGTGAGCATTTGCCTACTGAAGTCGGTTACGATGATGAACTGCAGTCAGGTCGAGACCCCGATGAGGACGATGAGCATGCAGATGAGCTTCCCTGAGATGGTTTCTGACTGTCTGTGCAGAAATTCTTTGGTTATGCAAACCGATTGTTGCAGCAGCTGTCCGGGTGGCTGGTCTCAGACAATCTTGGAGGTGAACATACTGGATGTGGAGGTTCTGGGCTGGTGTGGTTACACGTGGTCTGCGGTTGTGAGGCCGGTTGGATGTACTGCCAAATTGTCTGAAACGCCTTTGGAGACGGCTTATGGTAGAGAAATTAACACTCAATTCACGGGCAACAGCTCTGGTGGACATTCCTGCAGTCAGCATGCCAACTGCACACTCCTTCAAAACTTGCGACATCTGTGGCATTGTGCTTTGTGATAAAACTGCACATTTCAGAGTGGCCTTTTATTGTGTCCAGCCTAAAGTACACCTGTGCAATAATCATGTTGTCTAATCAGCATCTTGATATGCCACACCTGTGAGGTGGGATGGATTATCTCAGCAAAGGAGAAGTGCTCACTAACACAGATTTAGACAGATTTGTGAACAATATTTGTGAGAAATGGTCTTTTATGTGTATAGAAAATGTTTTAGATCTTTGAGTTCAGCTCATGAAAAATGGGAGCAAAAATAAAAGTGTTGCGTTTATATTTCTGTTAAGTGTATATATCCCTAATACAGGTATATACAGAAGAAACCCTGATTACACAGAAGCATATGGTCACAGTGGGACTATTGCAGTAACACTCTGTGACCTGTGGTGGCAGCACTGAGTGACCCTACTTTTAACGGATGTTTTGGCCGTCTGTTTCCATGTCAACCGACAGTGTCAGCAGTGCGATTATGACGACCAGAGCCCGATCCATACATGATGTCTGACATATAAACATCAGGACTGATAATGATGTGTTCACTGATGTCTGTCTTTCACATCAACAAACCAGATTTTATAAATGTGATCTGTTGTGCGCCCTTTGCTGGACAAATTGAGGAACTGCAACTATCTCAGACATTGGATGGAAATGAGCTGGTATGTATTGGTCGGGCTCCTACATCTCTCAGACCTGACGGTGTCTGACAGGAGGGGGGGGGGGGGGGGGGGGCGGGGGGTTATATTGTAATATTTGTTTATAATTTCAAACCCAGACCCAGATGATTTATTTACAGCAGCATGTTTCTGTCCCTCCTGTTTAAAAATAAACTCTGTTCAACATATTTACACATGGAAAATATATCCACATTCACAGTGTGTGTGTGTGTGCGTGTGTGTGTGTGTGTGTGTGTGTGTGTGTGGTATTGTAACGATGGCGTATATACAGACGATGGTTAGAAACCTCTCCTCTCACACTCCCTGGTTTCTGGGGAAGAGGCAGACGGAGGTGAGGTGAGGGTGGGGGGAGGAGGGGGGAGACCCCAGTTCTTTGTGGTGGGCGGGGCTCTCAGGTGGCAGGCTCCGCTGCGCCCTCCTCCACCTGGTTGGCCTTGCCCATTGTCTTCAGCTTGCTGAGCAGTTCGCCGAACGTCTCCTTCACTCCCTTCTCCAGCAGCCAGCCTTCACTCTCACACTCCGGGTTCTCCGGGTCCTCCATCGTCTCAAGAGCTGTGGTTAGGTACTTTAACCCGGCCATGTCCGCCGACTGACACACACACACACACACACACACACACACACACACACACACACACACACACACAGAGAAACATACCATTAGTACAGTTTGTAGACAGTTCTGCTCTTATAGTTAGGGCTGGCTCTTACGGATAGGACTGGCTCTTATAGTTAGGGCTGACTCTTATAGTTAGGGCTGGCTCTTACAGTTTTGGCTGACTCTTACAGTTAGGGCTGACTCTTATAGTAAGGTTGACTCTTACTAGGACTGACTCTTATAGTTAGGACTGGCTCTTATAGTTAGGACTGATTCTTATAGTTAGGACTGGCTCTTATAGTTAGGACTGATTCTTATAGTTAGGACTGACTCTTATAGTTAGGACTGGCTCTTATAGTTAGGACTGACTCTTACAGTTAGGACTGGCTCTTATAGTTAGGACTGACTCTTACAGTTTTGGCTGACTCTTATAGTTAGGGCTGACTCTTATAGTAAGGTTGACTCTTATTAGGACTGGCTCTTATAGTTAGGACTGGCTCTTATAGTTAGGACTGACTCTTATAGTTAGGACTGATTCTTATAGTTAGGACTGGCTCTTATAGTTAGGACTGACTCTTACAGTTTTGGCTGACTCTTATAGTTAGGACTGGCTCTTACAGTTTTGGCTGACTCTTGTAGTCAGGGCTGACTCTTACAGTTAGGGCTGACTCTTATAGTAAGGTTGACTCTTATTAGGACTGGCTCTTATAGTTAGGACTGGCTCTTATAGTTAGGACTGACTCTTATAGTTAGGACTGATTCTTATAGTTAGGACTGGCTCTTATAGTTAGGACTGACTCTTACAGTTAGGGCTGACTCTTATAGTTAGGACTGGCTCTTACAGTTTTGGCTGACTCTTACAGTTAGGGCTGACTCTTATAGTAAGGTTGACTCTTATTAGGACTGGCTCTTATAGTTAGGACTGGCTCTTATAGTTAGGACTGACTCTTATAGTTAGGACTGACTCTTACAGTTAGGGCTGACTCTTATAGTTAGGACTGGCTCTTACAGTTTTGGCTGACTCTTACAGTTAGGGCTGACTCTTATAGTAAGGTTGACTCTTATTAGGACTGGCTCTTATAGTTAGGACTGGCTCTTATAGTTAGGACTGACTCTTATAGTTAGGACTGGCTCTTATAGTTAGGACTGGCTCTTGTAGTCAGGGCTGACTCTTACAGTTTTGGCTGACTCTTATAGTAAGGTTGACTCTTATTAGGACTGGCTCTTATAGTTAGGACTGACTCTTATAGTAAGGAATGGGTCTTATAGTTTGGGCTGACTCTTACAGTTTTGGCTGACTCTTATAGTAAGGTTGACTCTTATTAGGACTGGCTCTTATAGTTAGGACTGACTCTTAGAGTTAGGACTGGCTCTTATAGTTAGGACTGACTCTTATAGTAAGGTTGACTCTTATTAGGACTGGCTCTTATAGTTAGGACTGGCTCTTATAGTTAGGACTGACTCTTATAGTTAGGACTGGCTCTTATAGTTAGGACTGACTCATATAGTGAGGTTGACTCTTATTAGGACTGGCTGTTGTAGTTAGGGCTGACTCTTATAGTAAGGTTGACTCTCAGTAGGGCTGACTCTTATAGTAAGGAATGGGTCTTATAGTTTGGGCTGACTCATACAGTTAGGGCTGACTCTTAGAGTAAGAGCTGACTCTTATAGTTAGGGCTGACTCTTATAGTTAGGACTGGCTCTTACAGTTAGGGCTGGCTCTTATAGTTAGGACTGGCTCTTATAGTTAGGACTGACTCTTACAGTAAGAGCTGACTCTTATAGTTAGGGCTGACTCTTATAGTTAGGACTGGCTCTTACAGTTAGGGCTGGCTCTTATAGTAAGGTTGACTCTTACTAGGACTGACTCTTATAGTTAGGACTGGCTCTTATAGTTAGGACTGACTCTTATAGTTAGGACTGGCTCTTATAGTTAGGACTGACTCTTACAGTTAGGACTGGCTCTTATAGTTAGGACTGACTCTTATAGTTAGGACTGACTCTTATAGTAAGGTTGACTCTTACTAGGACTGACTCTTATAGTTAGGACTGACTCTTATAGTTAGGACTGGCTCTTACAGTTTTGGCTGACTCTTACAGTTAGGGCTGACTCTTATAGTTAGGACTGACTCTTATAGTAAGGTTGACTCTTATTAGGACTTGCTCTTATAGTAAGGTTGACTCTTATTAGGACTGGCTCTTGTAGTTAGGTCTGACTCTTAGAGTTAGGGCTGACTCTTGTAGTTAGGGCTGACTCTTACAGTTAGGGCTGGCTCTTGTAGTTAGGGCTGACTCTTAGAGTTAGGGCTGACTCTTGTAGTTTGGGCTGACTCTTACAGTTAGGACTGACTCTTATAGTAAGGTTGACTCTTATTAGGACTGGCTCTTGTAGTTAGGGCTGACTCTTAGAGTTAGGGCTAACTCTTGTAGTTTGGGCTGACTCTTACAGTTAGGACTGACTCTTATAGTAAGGAATGGGTCTTATAGTTTGGGCTGACTCTTACAGTTAGGACTGACTCTTATAGTAAGGAATGGGTCTTATAGTTTGGGCTGACTCTTATAGTTAGGACTGGCTCTTATAGTTAGGACTGGCTCTTACAGTTAGGACTGACTCTTATAGTTAGGACTGGCTCTTATAGTAAGGACTGGCTCTTATAGTTTGGGCTGACTCTTACAGTTAGGACTGACTCTTATAGTTAGGACTGGCTCTTATAGTTAGGACTGGCTCTTATAGTTTGGGCTGACTCTTACAGTTAGGGCTGACTCTTATAGTTAGGGCTGACTCTTATAGTAAGGTTGACTCTTACTAGGACTGACTCTTATAGTTAGGACTGGCTCTTACAGTTAGGACTGACTCTTATAGTTAGGACTGGCTCTTATAGTTAGGGCTGACTCTTACAGTTAGGGCTGACTCTTATAGTTAGGACTGGCTCTTACAGTTAGGGCTGACTCTTATAGTAAGGTTGACCCTTATTAGGACTGACTCTTAGAGTTAGGACTGGCTCTTATATTTAGGACTGGCTCTCATAGTTAGGACTGACTCTGCTATTAAGGAGTATCTCTGATAGTTAGGACTGACTTTTATAGTTAGGGTTGGCTCTTATATTTAGGGCTGGCTCAGGCTTGCCTTGGACCAACCCCTAGTCAGGCTGTTAAAGACCTTGTCTGCCCGGGGACCTCGTATGATACACAGAGACCCTTCTCTCCTTTTCTCTCTAAGATTCTGAAATGTCTGTTCTTCTTTATTTGCTAACTGTGCTTCATGTCACTGACTCGGCTTCATTTCACTTACTCAGCTTCATGTCACTAACTAGGCTTTATCTCCAGAGCCATTGTGCTCCACTGTCTTACAAGTTCCCTCGATTCAAGGCTAAGCCTGGATCAAGTGTTGTGCTCCAAAGTTAGGCTACATTTTTGCAAGGGGAAAAACCACAGGGCCATTTACACAGAGGACCTTTGACCTCTGACCTCCAGATATCTGAACAAAAATGGGTTCTTTAGGTCCCCACAAGTCTCCCCTTTACAGACATGTTCCCTTTATGTCAGTCCCTACAGTCTGAGGAACAAACTATGCAGTTTTTTTCTACGCACAGATTTTTGCTAACAGATGTTTACATTAGAAAGGAACACAGGACTAGTCGACCGTTGACCGACTGAGACCCTGTGTCCTCATTAGAGGACATCACATTCTGGGTTTGCTGCACATTACACTTCATCCTGCTTCACTCAGACCTGATGTCCTCGATCGTGGACACTTTTTGTGCCATCTACTGGCAGTGACAAGGCCTCTGATTGGTTACAGAGAATCAACCTGACCTGAGAGCAGCAGCAGCAGAGTGATTGAGTTCAGGATGTTGTTCTTAAATCCGCCTGTCGTGACGCTTCAGGTCAAACTTGTTGTTTTGACCCACATAACCAATCGCTTTTCACTCTTAGTAACTGTCCCTCATCCTGAGCTTCCCAGAATGCAACCTGCTGCTGCTGCAGGCAGATTAACCCCCCAGAATAGTTTCTGATCCTTGGTGAGCCTGACCACCACTCGGCGGCTTAATACGCCGTCACCGTGGCACCTGAGCACCTCTGCTTCTTCCTCTCATGACTCCATATCTGATGGATACTGAATCTCAGTGCGACGCTTCGTCTGAACGCTTCAGTGTTTGTTAGAAACCATTTTCTGACACAAGGAACATGAAACTAAATGTTCCAGACAGATTTCAGTGCACGATCAGACACAGTTTGATGAGACGTCTTAAAATCAGCCTTTTTAAAAATGGTGTCTGGTGTGAGTGGTGATCAGCCCGTTGTTGTTTGTCACGAAGCGGTTGCTCGTTCAGCGCTAATGCTGATCAGTGGCTAATCAATTAAAGAGTTAACCCAGAGCATTTAAGGTGGCTTTGGTTAATTTCCTGCAGGTGTGCTGTGATTATCAGATTAAGAAGAACAGTTATCCTGCGTTCACCTCCAGGAGAAAGTCCTCACTTTCCTTTCTCTCACAACAGAAATAGAAACCTTTTCTTCACTTCCTGCTGTTTGTACTCAAAGTGCTGCTCCCTTCACCAGCCCCGCCCCCTGGGCCTCCTGTCCAATCAGACACTTTCACAACATTATCATGGCCTTGACATCAGAGGTCAAGAAACAGAAACCAAAGATTCTGATAAAGGCCCAGAGGTGGTAGCATTGGCAGCTGGAGTCAGGCCAGGTTATTTGGCCTGATTCCGGGCCATCATTCATCCCAAGCTTCAGCCGAGTTGGGCAGCCAGATGCGGCCTGAGTTATCTCCTCCAGCATGCCGGGTTAGGGTTAATGCCGATGCTGGGCCAGGTCATTTAGACCACCTGGGGATCATTGGTGAATTTGAGTTCATCAAAGAATAAAAATCTCTCAGAGCAGAAGAAGAAAAAACAAACTCACAGTCATATCAGCGCTCATCAGACTCTCTTCTCATTGGCTGGTAAATTAAAGATCACTGACCAATCAGGTTAGAGCTCAGACTGACTGGTGGCGCTGAAGTTCCTCTAAATGCTGAATTACCTCTTTGTGGTCTTTAGTGTCTGTTTGTAGTTGTTTAGTGTCTGTTTGTAGTTTACTGTATCCGTGATGTTGTTTAGCATATCTTTGTAGTTGTCCAGCATGTTCTTGTAGTTGTTTAGCATCTGTTTGAAGTTATGCATATCTTTGTAGTTGTTTAGCATCTCCTTGTAGCTGTTTAGTGTATCTTTGTAGTTGTTTTGCGTGTCCTTATGGTTGTCAAGCATCTCTTTGTAGTTGTTCAGCGCCTGTTTGTAGTTTAATGTATCTTTGTCGTTGTTTAGCGTCTGTTTGAAGATCTGCATATCATTGTAGTTTTTTAGAGTGTCTTAGTAGTTCTTTAGCGTCTCTTTGTAGTTGTTTAGCGTCTGTTCATAGTATTATGTATCTTTATTTGTTTAGAATGTCTTTGTAGTTGTTTAAATGAACCTGCATTTGTATAGCGCCTTTCTAGTCATCTAGTGACCACTCAAAGCGCTTTTTACACTACGAGTCACGCTCACCCATTCACACGTACATTCATACACTGGTGGCCGGGGCTACCATACAAGGTGCCACCTTCTACTCAGTTTTTTTTTTAACACACTCACACACCGATGGAACAATTTGGGGTTCAGTATCTTGCTCAAGGATACTTCGACATGCAGCCTGGAGGAGCCCGGGATCGAACCGCTGATCTTTCGATTGGTGGATGACCCGCTCTACCTCTGAACCACCTAGCATCTGTTTGTAGTTTAATGTGTCTTTGTTGTTGTTTAGTGAATCTTTGTAGTTGTTTAAGGCCTCTTTGTAGTTGCCTTGCATCTCGTTGTAGTTGTTTAGCATCTGCTTAAAGATTTGCCTATGTTTGTAGTTTTTTTTTAGCATATCTTTGTAGTTGCTTAGCACATCTTTGTTGTTGTTAAGCGTGTCTTTGTATTTTTGGGCATCCTGGTAGTCATTTAGCATCTGTTTGTAGTTTAATGCATCTTTGTAGTTGTTTAACACTATGGGCCCTAGGCGTTTTGGGGGTATTTTCACTGCCTTTACTTTTAAGCTCATATCACAGTCATTATAAAGGCTACATACACATGCTATATCTTGGTTTTTTCAGGACAATGTGGACTATCCAGATTTGACATTACATGTCCTTCTATGTGCCTGTATTTTATATTAATTTTCATATAAATGAAAAAACAAATCAGTGTTACTAAATTCTTACATTTTTACATGTATCTCACCATAGCAAGTTGGAAAATGACATATTCTGCCATATATGAAGAGGGGAGAGTCTCTGGAATCTGGCAATACAAGAACCATGATGCTGGGACATTCTGTCACTTCACAGTAGTCCAAAACATGTGGTTTGTGCCAGGCGGACATGATTGCCAGCATTTTTTCATTATTGCAAGAAATTCCATTGACTCATTCACAAGTCCAAAAATGTGTTTTATCTGAAAGGAACATGCAATATTTACATCTAGATTAATAGAAAAATAGTCAACCAAGTGCAATGATGTTCTCACAAAGTTTGATAGAGTGTCAACTGGACAATATGGAGATATTTGCATCTTGATTGCCGGACTACAGATGTGGATAGACAGGGAGAAACACACGCAAGCCTAAGACGTGGTAAGATACGATATTCCTCACTTTAGAGGAGGTGGAGCCAGGCTATTTTCATTTGTTTCCAGTAATCATAAGTGCTAATATCGTAGGCAACTGGACTTGCTTGTGTTTCTTGAAGACGTTTCGCCTCTCATCCAAGAAGCTTCTTCAGTTCTAAATGACTGGTACAAAGTTGCAGGCTATAAACCCTGTGTGGGTGGGAACCCTTGCAGAGTCGTAGGGGTCATAGACCGGTAACCAGTCATTTAGAAGCTTCTTGGATGAGAGGTGAAACGTCTTCAAGAAACACAAGCAAGTCCAGTTGCCTATGATATAGCACTTACGATTACCATGACCTGGATGACTGAGAATCTTCACCGACAATTTGTTTCCAGTCTTTGTGCTAAGCTAAGCTAACCAGCTGCTGCTCCATATTCAGCATACAGACATGAGAGTCTTATCTGAGGATCTGAAGATGATTTCACCAAACGTTGAACTGTTCCTTTAAACCACAGAGTGGCCCAGGCTGGATGCTGATAGGCTTTAGTGGGTTGTGGGCGGAGCCTTACCTCCAGGAAGATGGTGACGATGATGAGCACGCCGATGCTGGTCATCATGCTGCTGAAGTAGGCGAAGAGGGCCTCGCGGCAGCCTCGGGTCCAGATGTTGAGCTCCTCAATGCGATGGTCGTAGTCATAGTGGGCGGAGTTATTGGTCAGGTGGTGCTGGATGCAGGGCCGAGGAGAGCCAGGGTTACAGCAGCTGAACGGGACGCTGTCCATCAGGTACTTCCCCTCCACATTACTGAGGACACGACTGCAGGACAGAGACAGTCAGTTAATCTTAAGTACAAAGAGGTCAGGGGTCAGAGGTCAGTGGTCAGACACACTGCCCAGCTGGACGGCACAGTCATGGGTGTAGGGATGGATCACTGAGTGGGTCTATCGGGACACCCTGAATCCCCTGAACCCTGCTGAATCCACCTGAACCCTGGACCAGAGCCTCTGTTTGAAGTTACTGCTCATATTTGTTTTAGGACGTCAATCAACTGCAAAATGAGCAGGAAGAGACACTTTGAGGTCATGTTGAGTCTCTTTGCTGTAGTTTGATTAGAAATATGAACAGTGAGTCAGACAGAGGCTCCGTTTCAAGGTTTTCATAAGCTTTAACTAATTTTGGTGACCTCTTGACCTTTTCTTTGGCGCCACCATCAGGAGAAAACAGTTCACTTGTTCAAAGTCAGTCTCAGTTCAATTCAGTCTAATCATCATCATCACCATCACCATCGAGTTTGTAAATCTGTGTCGTTGACTTCAGTTAAACAGGACGAAACATCACGGTGACTTCAGGAGGTCAAAGGTTTGTTCCTCTGATGAAGGAGAATGATAAACAACAGTATCATCAGCGTACGAGACAAGAATCTCTCAGAGTCTGCACTGTTAGCGCAGAAACACATGTAGAGTTTGTCCTCAGGATGGAAGGAAAGATCCTGTAGTTTCATCCTCTGGAGACCAGGGAGATCAGGACACTTCATCAGAACAACATTAGACAGGAACAGGACAACTGTGTCCGTTTTCACCTCTGACTGAACAATCCTTCCTCCAGAGTAAAAACACACGTTACTGATGTTGACTGATGTTTTTATGGTTTTCTTTTATGGTTTTGTTACTGGTCTGTAAACAGACGTCGTCTCTGTGCGTCAGGAGCAGGATGACATCACCTGGCAGAATCAGACTGTTAACTTCCTAATATTTGTGCACTGGTTAATGTTTGTTTCTTCAGACAGTTTGTATATTTTAAGTCCAGAGATAATATTACAGATTTTAATTAATCAGACTGTGCCAGACTGAGAAGTTTTTATTTTACACACAATGTTTCTTATTGACAGAGAAGCTTCATTTAAGCTTTAAGACCACGACCTGAGTGTTAACTGTTACTGACAGAAACCAACATTAGCTGCAAAACTAGAATTTAGAGATTCTGAAGAAAACTAATGACAGCTCCCAACAGTCACAGCCCTCAGGACCTGAACCATGTGCTGTCTAGGGTTACAACGATATGAGATTTTCATGGTATGATAACGTCTCAGAAAATATCACACAGTTATTATTATTATCATTCTGATTATTATTATCGTCATCATTATTATTACCATAAGTCAGACTGATCCTTGAGGACACAGAAGGATTACTGTTGGTTTTATTTCTATAACTGAAACTTGAAACGTGTTTTTAACAAAGTTTGTGTAAAAAAAATTCCTCTTTAAAAATAACTCAGATAATAAAGACAAGATTTAACCACTGGCTATGGTTTATTTTTTGTATCATAGATTATCAAATGTACAAAGAATGATGACTGATGAATGATCACGGTATCCTTAAAGCCAGTACACTGCTGTAACTGTTGTGCTGTCACAACTTCAATCATCAAAATGATAAAACTCAAAGCTAAAATCTCTCTACAGCTACATTAGTATAAATGAAACATTTAATCGAGCTACATTAACAAAATTGACGGTGTAATGCTGATATGAACAACCTGACACAGTTGGATCATTTGAAGACGATGTTACAGACTGATGATATTGAGAACACATCAGAGGGCTGATGGGATGTTTCACTTTTCTCTCTTTGTGACATCATAAAAAACGAAGCATCATTCAAACTGATGATGATGTTTTGATATCTAAGAAAACTGAGAGGATATATAGCGTGTGTGTTGTCAGAAGGTGGCGCTGACCAACCTTTAACACCTCAGTGACCTGTGAGTACACCTCGTAGTTCATCTGAGCGTTTTCTAATCGCAGTCTGATCCGTGATGACAGGTCGGAGCATATCAGTATGAATATCATCAGACCCATCCACTGATGATGCAGTCTGGTGATACGTTCTGATGATGCAGTCTGGTGATACGTTCTGGTGATGCAGTCTGGTGATATGTTCTGATGATGCAGTCTGGTGATACGTTCTGATGATGCAGTCTGGTGATACGTTCTGGTGATGCAGTCTGGTGATACGTTCTGATGATGCAGTCTGGTGATATGTTCTGATGATGCAGTCTGGTGATACGTTCTGATGATGCAGTCTGGTGATATGTTCTGATGATGCAGTCTGGTGATACGTTCTGATGATGCAGTCTGGTGATATGTTCTGATGATGCAGTCTGGTGATACGTTCTGATGATGCAGTCTGGTGATACGTTCTGGTGATGCAGTCTGGTGATACGTTCTGATGATGCAGTCTGGTGATACGTTCTGGTGATGCAGTCTGGTGATACGTTCTGATGATGCAGTCTGATGATACGTTCTGATGATGCAGTCTGGTGATAAGTTCTGATGATGCAGTCTGGTGATACGTTCTGATGATGCAGTCTGGTGATACGTTCTGATGATGCAGTCTGATGATGCAGTCTGGTGATACGTTCTGATGATACGTTCTGATGATACGTTCTGGTGATGCAGTCTGGTGATACGTTCTGGTGATGCAGTCTGATGATCAATCAATCAATCAATTTTATTTATAAAGCCCAATATCACAAATACAATTTGCCTCACAGGGCTTTACAGCATACGACATCCCTCTGTCCTTTAGACCCTCACAGCGGATAAGGAAAAACTCCCCAAAAAAAAACCCTTTAACGGGGAAAAAAAAAATGGTAGAAACCTCAACGTTCTGATGATACGTTCTGGTGATGCAGTCTGGTGATGCGTTCTGATGATGCAGTCTGGTGATACATTCTGATGATACGTTCTGGTGATGCAGTCTGATGATACGTTCTGATGATACGTTCTGATGATGCAGTCTGGTGATACGTTCTGATGATGCGTTCTGATGATGCAGTCTGGTGATACGTTCTGATGATACGTTCTGATGATGCAGTCTGGTGATACGTTCTGATGATACGTTCTGATGATGCAGTCTGGTGATACGTTCTGATGATGCAGTCTGGTGATACGTTCTGATGATACGTTCAGGTGATGCAGTCTGGTGATACGTTCTGGTGATACGTTCTGATGATACGTTCTGATGATGCAGTCTGGTGATACGTTCTGATGATGCAGTCTGGTGATATGTTCTGATGATGCAGTCTGGTGATACGTTCTGATGATACGTTCTGGTGATGCAGTCTGGTGATACGTTCTGATGATGCAGTCTGGTGATACGTTCTGATGATGCAGTCTGGTGATGCAGTCTGATGATACGTTCTGATGATGCAGTCTGGTGATACGTTCTGATGATGCAGTCTGGTGATACGTTCTGATGATGCAGTCTGATGATGCAGTCTGATGATACGTTCTGATGATACGTTCTGATGATACGTTCTGGTGATGCAGTCTGGTGATATGTTCTGATGATGCAGTCTGATGATACGTTCTGATGATGCAGTCTGGTGATACGTTCTGATGATGCAGTCTGATGATACGTTCTGATGATGCAGTCTGGTGATATGTTCTGATGATGCAGTCTGGTGATATGTTCTGGTGATGTGGTCAACGTTACCATCCACACCACCCTCACACACTCAGAGCGCAATGACACATTTGTGAGAGCACTTTTTATCAACTAGAACTCAACATTCAACACAAATTCTCTTAATGCTTCTCACCCTACAAACATCACCACCATCACCGTCACCACCATCACCGTCACCACCATCATCATCATCACCACCATCACCGTCACCACCATCACCGTCACCACCATCATCATCATCATCATCATCATCACCATCATCACCATCATCATCACCATCATCATCACCATCATCACCATCATCATCATCACCACCATCACCGTCACCACCATCATCATCATCACCATCATCACCATCATCAATCAATCAATCAATCAATTTTATTTATAAAGCCCAATATCACAAATACAATTTGCCTCACAGGGCTTTACAGCATACGACATCCCTCTGTCCTTTAGACCCTCACAGCGGATAAGGAAAAACTCCCCAAAAAAACCCCTTTACCGGGGGAAAAAAATGGTAGAAACCTCAGGAAGAGCAACTGAGGAGGGATCCCTCTTCCAGGACGGACAGACGTGCAGATGTCGTACAGAACAGATCAACATAACATCACCACAATCACCGTCACCACCATCATCATCACCACCATCATCATCATCACCATCATCATCATCATCACCACCTAACACACACCTGACCGACAGCTTCACCATGAGACTGCTGAACATCAGCATCAAACACTCAACATTCATTCATTCATTTATTTATTTTTCTTAAAACTGAACCTTAATTTTAATGTGACTGTTTGTGTGAAGAGAGAAATTAACATTTTCAATGTACAATATAAAACCGCTGAGTTTTTACCGAACCGTAAACTTCTGAAATTTAAAAAACAAAAACAAAAAAACAAATGTTTGGATAAAAAACAGTCAACGTCACGTCATATTGTTTTGATGAAGATATAACAGGTCGTAGTTTGACTTCAACAGATCTGGCACAAGACTCCTTGCACTGTCACTGACATCATCACCTTCCCTCAGGCCTGATGGCTGATGGGTAAAATTGGATGATGATAAATAATCAGAGAGAGTGACATCTGTTAACACACAAATATGCAAACACACAACAACTACACACCTGCACACATACATCTGTCTTACTGATCACTCCCTGTCAGAAAACTGTTGGTTGTTTCTCAGCAGCTGTCGTGGCAAGCGAATCAAACGCTCCCAGAGCAGACAGGTGTGGTTTAACCTTGTCATGTCAGCGGCAGCAAGCTGGAAATCAGATCCTGACAGATTATAGACTTAAAGCGAAGAGGCCGGTACATCGACCTCCTGCACGGGAACTTTTACCTCCTTAATTCCCTCAGTTATCCTCCACTGACCCTGATACCCAGCGCTCCCTGTCAGCCCATTCAGCTCACCACAGGTCGGACACCTGAACCAGGCAGTGTCCACAGGAAGCTCAAAGTTGAACCTGAGTTCAGAGAAAATGAACTTCAGAGGAAGTGAGAAATAAAACACCCTGATCAGAGGTCAGCTTGATGAGACCCTGAGGGAAACAATCAGTAACAGGACAAGGTTCATAAATCAGAGTGAAGAGACAAAGACGTGAGACCTGCAGACGGACGTCTGTTTCACAGCTGCATTAAACTGATTATTCTTTGGTTGTTTAATTAATTGTTCGGTCGATAAAACATCAGTGAAACTAAAATCTCTGAGTCGATGAACTGATGATCAGACTGGCTGAGCACGGACCGATCAATATGTTGTTGGGTGGGTGCGTTAAACAGTGGGTGCGTTATGTGGTCAGCGTACTCACTCTTTGACCTGATCGTTGCTCATGTCCAGGTAGCGGTTGCTGATCCACTGAACCTCGAACCAGTCCCTAAAGTTGTTGTTTCCGCAGCAGCGGAACTCAATCTGCGTCATATCCAGTGTCCTCTTCATGAAGCAACGTCCCGGCGTGTCAGTGTCCTTGTAGAACTTGATGCTGTTCTTCAGGCCCTCGGCCAGCGTCAGGTACACAGCGAACTGCATGAGGAAGCAGAGCAGCGCCGTCAGCAGCAGCAGCGCGTTGAAGCCACAGCACAGCAGCAGGTACGACTTCAGCATCGGCTTCCACTTGGCGAACTTGATGGGGTCCAGGGAGTCATGGCACACCTTTCCTCCGAAGGCGTTGACCCCGCAGGCCAGCAGGCCCACCAGGATCAGCAGGTTCGGCACTAAGTGGCTCTCGTTGTTGTCCATCATCTCGCTTCTCTTCCGCAGCTCGATCTTGAAGAAGATGCCCAGGCTGAAGATGAGGATGCCCACGATGACGGATAGCCAGTAGATCATCCACAGACCCTGAGCCAGCTTCACCCGCTTTTGCAGGTTGAACTTCACCGGCATGAACGGCATCTTATCGTCTCAGTGTGACCGCAGCCAAAATCACCAAATGTCAGGTACCAACAGGAAAAGAGTTTGTTTGAAGAGTGACTTGAGAACCCGTCAGTGTTTCAGAGTTTTAATCCGTCAAAGAAAGACTCGCTCAGAACGCCTGATTTCAGACCCATAATGCCGAGCTGCAGGTCAGGACAGTCCATAGTGCTGGGGGCGCAGATCAAACCTAATATTCACATCCAGCCGTCAGACGTGTGGTGGTCTCCTGGTTTCCTGCAGAGAGAAAGTGTGAGTGTGAGCGGGCAGCAGCTCGTCATCCTGACCCTGTGATCAGCTCTGATCTCATTACAGCAGATCAGCTGCGTCGTTAATCTGCCGACTTAACAATAATTGGTTTGATGTTAAGCAGCAGCAGCTTCCTCCTCACAGAGCGCAACGCCTCAGCAGCTCACCTATCCCCCCTCGCTGCAAGTGATCCTCACACACAGGAAGTCATCATCCGTCCACTCAGCAAACAGAAGACCAGAAACTTCCTGTGACAGACGCGGCGCTGTTGGGGCAGTGAAGGCTGTTACCATGGTAACATACCAGCCAATCACATCACACATTCTTTAAAACAGGAAGCTGCAAGTTTGAGATGATGATCAGTCTGAGGTCACTGCGGTGGATTGTTCCCTCTGGAAGGGGAGAAAGTTTCTGAACTAACAGAAGGAGTTCAAGTATCTCTGGGTCTTGTTCACAGTGAGGGTAGAATGGAGTATGAGATAGTTCGGCAGTTTGGTGCGGTGTCTGCAGTGATGATGGCGCTGCGCTGAACTGTCGTGTTGAAGAGGGAGCTGAGCCAGAAAGTAAGCAAAGTTTTCCATTTTCTGGTCCATCTGCGTCCCGACCCTCACCTATGGTCATGAGCTCTGGGTAGTGACTGAAAGAATGAGGTCACAGGTACAAGCGTCTGAAATGAGTTTCCTCTGTAGGGTGTCTGGGCTCAGCCTTAGAGATAGGGGGAGGAGTCAGACATCTGGAGGGAGCTCGGAGTAGAGCCGCTGCTCCTTCATGTTGAGGTGGTTCAACATCTGATCAGGATCCTCCTGGTCCAGCTGGTAGGAGGCCCCGGGGCAGACCCAGAACACACTGGAGGGATTATAGATCTGGGAACGCCTCGGAGTCCTTCAGGAGGAGCTGGAGGAAGGAGTTGAGGAGAGTAAAGAACATGTACTTCATTATGCATTACCTACAGTATCTTGTACCTGAAGTATACAGTACCTGTAGTACCCGCTGTATGTACTTCCTCCTACTCTGTGGCAGTAGCAGGCACCCCTCAAACTTTCTTGCAAAATTTTCTAGTTTATATTATAGTGGCGTATTGATTATGAATCATGATCACGATCATGATGATCAATGATTATCAATCTGACGCTGGTTTTATTTCATCACTGTAGCGAGTACCTCCCTATCACTATCCTCATTCAGATTTTGAGAAGCTATCAGCCACAAAATAAGTCTGAAAAGCTACAAATCAGAACAGAAGTACAGAGAGTTGTTGACTAGAGATGATGCACCGTCTCATGGTGGTCACTTCCTGTCAACATTACAGATCAGAAGCACAGAGAGTTGTTGACTAGAGATGATACGCCATCTCATGGTGGTCACTTCCTGTCAACGTTACAGATCAGAAGCACAGAGAGTTGTTGACTAGAGATGATACGCCGTCTCATGGTGGTCACTTCCTGTCAACGTTACAGATCAGAAGCACAGAGAGTTGTTGACTAGAGATGATGCGCCGTCTCATGGTGGTCACTTCCTGTCAACGTTACAGATCAGAAGCACAGAGAGTTGTTGACTAGAGATGATGCGCCGTCTCATGGTGGTCACTTCCTGTCAGTGTTACAGATCAGAAGCACAGAGAGTTGTTGACTAGAGATGATACACTGCCTCTTGGTGGTCACTTCCTGTCAACGTTACAGATCAGAAGCACAGAGAGTTGTTGACTAGAGATGATGCGCCGTCTCTTGGTGGTCACTTCCTGTCAACGTTACAGATCAGAAGCACAGAGAGTTGTTGACTAGAGATGATACGCCGTCTCATGGTGGTCACTTCCTGTCAACGTTACAGATCAGAAGCACAGAGAGTTGTTGACTAGAGATGATACACCGTCTCATGGTGGTCACTTCCTGTCAACGTTACAGATCAGAAGCACAGAGTTGTTGACTAGAGATGATACACCGCCTCTTGGTGGTCACTTCCTGTCAACACGCAGCTCTGACAGCAGCTTCCTTTTTTTACTTGTCATTTAATCTCCAGCCTGATCTGGACTGTAGAGAAACAGTCCGAACACTGACTACTGAACGCAGCTGTCACATGATGTCCTGCTGAAACACGTCATCAGAAATCAGAGTGTAACATTATTAACAGAGCGAACACAAGCAGGAAGTGCTTTTAAAGTTTTTATTGTTTTTGTTGTTCATATACAATATCATACATGTACGGTTTATACAAGAATTCACATATTAACACAGCGGCAATCACGATGGCGGCGACATGCTGCCGACACATTTGTTTGTTTATACCCCAAAAAAAAGAAAAAAAAGAAAAGAAAATCAGATTCAGATAAACTAATAAATAAATAAATAAATGAAGGAGATGTTTCTGTTTGCCGCTGGACTCTGGACAAACTCATAAAAAACAACTCATCCTAACAGGAAGTGACATCACACACCACTCCTCCAGAACAAACCCACCAACCACAAAGCCCTGTAAATAATAACAATAAAACAACAAAACTAAAACATGACGTGATGTCTCTTCCTTGCCGATACACAGCTGATATGTTTTTACACCGATCAATACTCCCACTGTGATGTCAATCAATCAATCAATTTTATTTATAAAGCCCAATATCACAAATCACAATTTGCCTCACAGGGCTTTACAGCATACGACATCCCTCTGTCCTTTGGACCCTCACAGCTGATCAGGAAAAACTCCCCAAAAAACCCTTTACCGGAAAAAAAAAAAAAAAAAAATCGATGTCATCGATGCGATCTAAATCATTTGTCAAACATCTGTCGCCATGGAAACCAACTGAGGACCAAAGAAAAGAGCCTCTGAACACTACACTACCCATCAGCCTTGGCTGCAGCTCTGTGATTGGCTGGTTGTTGGTGAGATGCACCCTGGGAGTTGTAGTCACACCAGTTTTTCCCATCATGTAACAGGATCACCCGTCAGTGACATCAGCAGGGGGGCTGAGCTTCACTTTGGTTCAACTTCCTGTCAAAAAAAGACAAGAAAAGAAAAAACAGAAAATCTCCAAAACCTAAACTGAAGAAAATCTGAAAACATCTTCCTGTGTGTGAGCAGAGGGGGCGGAGTCTGTCTCACTGCCTCTCTCTGACTGGTGGAGTGAAACATGGACAGGGTAAAAGGTCAAAGGTCAAAGGTAAGGAGCTGAAAAATCCCTGAAAGCTGATTGGAGCTCAGTGCTGGGCTGCAGGAAGCTGATCGGACGAGAGGAAGGAACTTTATTGAAAGAAGGGGCGGGGCAAAAAAGGAGAGAGCCAATCGAACATCACAGGTGCTGCCAGTCGATGGCGACCAGCGTCTGATTGGCCTCTTGAGCGTGACCAATGACCTCAGCGACGCCGTGCTGACGCCACAGACGCTCGATCTTCCTGTAACGCTCCAGACACAGGTGGAGGGGGTTTCCCCGCCTGCAGGGACACAAATACACAAACAAATAAACAAACAGACAGACAGAGAGTTGACAGGTGGGGTGTGTGTGGGCGGGGCTTACTTAAGGCCCTGGTCGGTCTCTCCGTAGTCGTCCAGGTACGGTGGAGGATAAAAGCAGCCCTTAGTTTTACCTGCCACAAACAACACCTGACTCTCTCTGACCCTGCTCACAAACAAACAAACAGAAAGTGATGGGTCAGAGGATGGCACACAGTCTCAGTGCTGTCATAGGTACGATTAGGTGTGTGTTACCTGAGGAAGAGGCCGAGGCCGGCTCCACAGGTGAAGGTGTGGGCGGTGCAGGCTCCGACGTCCTCGCCCTCCACCTCTGTCTGACAGCAGTAACTCTGAGAACACAACATGGAGCCGCACACCAGACACAGGGTGGGGGCCCGAGACTTATCTCCACCTGACCGGGGACACCTGCACAGGTGACAGCAGGTGAAATCATCATGTAAACATATACACACACACAGATATACAGTACATATACAGTACAGGCCAAAAGTTTGGACACACCTTCTCATTCAATGAGTTTTCTTTATTTTCATGACTATTTACATTGTAGATTCTCACTGAAGGCATCAAAACTATGAATGAACACATGTGGAGTTATGTACTTAACAAAAAAAGGTGAAATAACTGAAAACATGTTTTATATTCTAGTTTCTTCAAAATAGCCACCCTTTGCTCTGATTACTGCTTTGCACACTCTTGGCATTCTCTCGATGAGCTTCAAGAGGTAGTCACCTGAAATGGTTTCCACTTCACAGGTGTGCCTTATCAAAAACCATCAAGCGCTACAACGAAACTGGCACACATGAGGACCGACCCAGGAAAGGAAGACCAAGAGTCACCTCTGCTTCTGAGGATAAGTTCATCCAAGTCACCGGCCTCAGAAATCGCAAGTTAACAGCAGCTCAGATCAGAGACCAGATGAATGCCACACAGAGTTCTAGCAGCAGACCCATCTCTAGAACAACTGTTAAGAGGAGACTGCGCGAATCAGGCCTTCATGGTCAAATAGCTGCTAGGAAACCACTGCTAAGGAGAGGCAACAAGCAGAAGAGATTTGTTTGGGCCAAGAAACACACACAGTGCTGCGGCAGATGACCTGGCCTCCACAGTCACCGGACCTGAACCCAATCGAGATGGTTTGGGGTGAGCTAGACCGCAGAGTGAAGGCAAAGGGGCCAACAAGTGCTAAACACCTCTGGGAACTCCTTCAAGACTGTTGGAAAACCATTTCAGGTGACTACCTCTTGAAGCTCATCGAGAGAATGCCAAAAGTGTGCAAAGCAGTAATCAGAGCAAAGGGTGGCTATTTTGAAGAAACTAGAATATAAAACATGTTTTCATTTATTTCACCTTTTTTTGTTAAGTACATAACTCCACATGTGTTCATTCATAGTTTTGATGCCTTCAATGAGAATCTACAATGTAAATAGTCATGAAAATAAAGAAAACGCATTGAATGAGAAGGTGTGTCCAAACTTTTGGCCTGAACTGTGTGTGTGTATATATATATATACACACATACACATACACACACACACACAGTGGTGTGAAAAAGTGTTTGCCCCCTTCCTGATTTCTTACTTTTTTGCATGTTTTCAAATTTACAAATTTAAATATAAGACAAAGATAACACAAGTAAACACAAAATGCAGTTTTTAAATGAAGGGTTTTATTAATGAGGAAGAAAAAAATCCAAAGCCACATGGCCCTGTGTGAAAAAGTGTTTGCCCCCTAAACCTAATAACTGGTTGGGCCACCCTTAGCAGCAACTACTGCAGTCAAGCGTTTGCGATAACTTGCAATGAGTCTTTTACAACGCTGTGGAGGAGTTTTGGCCCACTCATCTTTGCAGAATTGTTGTAATTCAGCCACACTGGAGGGTTTTCGAGCATGAACCGCCTTTTTAAGGTCATGCCACAGCATCTCAATAGGATTCAGGTCAGGACTTTGACTAGGCCACTCCAAAGTCTTCATTTTGTTTTTCTTCAGCCATTCAGAGGTGGACTTGCTGGTGTGTTTTGGATCATTGTCCTGCTGCAGAACCCAAGTTTGCTTCAGCTTGAGGTCATGAACAGATGGCCGGACATTCTCCTTCAGGATTTTTTAGTAGACAGCAGAATTCATGCTTCCATTTATCACAGCAAGTCTTCCAGGTCCTGAAGCAGCAAAACAGCCCCAGACCATCACACTGCCACCACCATATTTTACTGTTGGTATGATGTTCTTTTTCTGAAATGCGGTGTTATTTTACGCCAGATGTAATGGGACACACACCTTCCAAAAAGTTCAACTTTTGTCTCGTCAGTCCACAGAGTATTTTCCCAAAAGTCTTGGGGATCATCAAGATGTTTTCTGGCAAAAATGAGACGAGCCTTAATGTTCTTTTTGCTCAGCAGTGGTTTTCTTCTTGGAACTCTGCCATGCAGGCCATTTTTGCCCAGTCTCTTTCTTATGGTGGAGTCATGAACACTGACCTTAACTGAGGCAAGTGATGCCTGCAGTTCTTTGGATGTTGTTGTGGGGTCTTTTGTCACCTCTTGGATGAGTCGTCGCTGCGCTCTTGGGGTAATTTTGGGTGGCTGGCCACTCCTGGGAAGGTTCACCACTGTTCCGTGTTTTCGCCATTTGCGGATAATGGCTCTCACTGTGGTTCGCTGGAGTCCCAAAGCTTTAGAAATGGCTTTATAACCTTTTCCAGACTGATAGATTTCAATTACTTTTTTTCTCATTTGTTCCTGAATTTCTTTGGATCTCGGCATGATGTCTGTAGCTTTTGAGGATCTTTTGGTCTACTTCACTTTGTCAGGTAGGTCCTATTTAAGTGATTTCTAGATTGGGAACAGGTGTGCAGTAATCAGGCCTGGGTGTGGCTACAGAAATTGAACTCAGGTGTGATCAACCACAGTTATGTTTTAACAGGAGCTGGGGGGCAAACACTTTTTCACACAGGGCCATGTAGCTTAGGATTTTTTTCTTCCTCATTAATAAAACCCTTCATTTAAAAACTGCATTTTGTGTTTACTTGTGTTATCTTTGACTGATGTTTAAATTTGTTTGATGATCTGAAACATTTAGGTGTGACAAACATGGAAAAAAGTAAGAAATCAGGAAGGGGGCAAACACTTTTTCACACCACTGTGTATATATATATATATATATATATATATATATATATATATATATATATATATATATATATATATGTATGTATATGTACACACACAAGTGCTGCACGATTTGATAAAAATGTAAAAATGTAGGATTGCGATTTGAGTGGACAATATCACGATTTGCAATTGCAATTACAATAAATAAATGGTATCATGAGTCTTGTTGCTTGATTCAGTGTTTCCCTACATTATATTAGGGGGCACTGACCTGACCTGACAGAGTTATTGTTATGGACAGTGTGTTAATGACATCAACAGACTGAGCACAGTCAAACACGCTGCTCACACAGCAGCGCAGCACGACACTGGACACACAGCGGAGCGAGCCTGTGTTACGTTCAGGCGTTGTCACGTAAATTACAAACACAGCAGCATGCCAAGTGGGCCGTAGTCTCTATATACAGACTCTACATTCAGTGAATGTAGAGTCTGTAGGCAAACCCTGGTGATCTTGCCTCTGGAAGAAGAGCGGAAGAGCCCTGGTTTCCAGTTGTAGGCTGTTTGTAGTCCACGTGATATTGACCAATCACATTTGAGCCGGCTGCAGTTGGTGCCAGGTTAAACAGTCCGTGCGGTGAACTAACGAGGCAGAACATAATTGGCGTCACTGCAAACTCTGAATACATCGCAATGGTTCAGCATATTTACTTATATATAAACGGAAGTCGGAAACGTTAATTCGCCTCCTCAAACCACAAAATCAGGGGTCTGCCTTCAAAGGCTGTATTCGCCGTCTGCCGGAAGTCAGACGCCGAATACAGCCGATGGGTTCAGAGAATGAGTGGGCCGAGACCAAGCAAAATTTTGCTCAACTTTTAATTTGTAATTATATAGTTTGTTATGGAGCCCGTGATTTCCCCGTGACACTTACAGATGTTTGTGTAACTGTGCTTTGTTGTTTATGAGGCTCTGGTGTCTTTCAGGTGTCTCTTTGTGTTTAACGTTACACGGCTTGTCTTTCTCTCACATGCACTCTTCCTGCTTTCCTCTGTGCTGTCTCAAGTGCTGATATAGATTGGTCGTGTTGACGTGGCGACTTTAACTTTTAAACTTTTACACAGTACGTCTTTCTGTTCAACGTCGCCATACCTGAATCCAAAGTATCGCCATGTAATAGAAGTTGCGTTTTTTTAGCCACCAACTCAGCCTGTTCATGGTCGTGCTCATGCTCTTCTTCAGCATCTGTGTTGGTCACTGCTGCACGCCGGCGGGTCACCTGACCATACGTGCTGCACACACCAGGATAGCTTGTGGGCGTGATGTCAACAAACTCCACACACTACAGGAGAGGTAGTCACGTTCACAGGCACACACGTTAACATTTATTTACATTAAATTGCAAATCGCAGCCTTTGGTGCGGTTTTGTCATCGCACAGCCTGACGTCACGACGATTAGATGAATCGTGCAGCACTGATATATATATATGTATATCTGTGTGTGTACAGGGTGTGTACTGACGTGAAGCTGGACGCCTGGTTTATCAGGACGCTGTAGTCCTCTGGCAGGTCGATCAGTCGGTTGGACTCTCTGGGGAACCTGACAATGACTCCGCCCCCCTGCAGCGTCTGTCTCACACCTGGATGACAGCACCACCTGTAACACACACACAGAGATCACAGGTGAGGAGTTAGAGTCACCTGAAACAGTCATACCTGATTGTGATTGTGTCACTTCCTGTCTGATAACATGTCAAAATAAAAGCCCCATAAACCTGCTCTGATTGGTTGTTATTTGATGACACCATGAGATGATGACACAATGCTCCGACACATAACGATCAGCAGAGGTCAGATCTGATGTCATATTTACAGGAACACCTGAAGGTGAGGGTTCCTGATTGATCTTCACCACTTCCTGTATCTGTGTGTGTGTGTGTGTGTGTGTGTGTGTGTGTGTGTGTGTCTTACCTGTGTATGAGTGGCTCCAGCAGTGTGTGTGTGTGTGTGTGTGTTACCTGTGTATGAGCGGCTCCAGCAGTGTGTGTTGACTGTGGTAAAGCTGCAGCAGGTTGGAGGGCAGACTGAGGTAGCTGAGCAGCGCCTCCCACTGACCAGGACCTGTAACTGCGCGCGCGCACACACACACGCGCACACACACACACACACACACACACACACACACACACACACACACACACACACAGAGGTCATATACAGTGATGATGTCAGACTGAGTTAGGGCTGTCAACGAATATTCTAAATTCAAATTTGAAAAAAAAAATTTGATTGTGGAGGAAAAAAACCCCCACCACCGCAGCTGTCCTCTTTGCGAGTGGGCCAGACGCGAAAACAATCGAGCCAGCAACGGAGCTGCGCGGCGCGGCGCAGCCGGGTTGGATGACACAATCGGTCAAAATGGGCGCCAAAAGGAAACTGGCTTCGCTTCGAGGCACTTCGAGGCAGCGCTTCCACGGGTGGTGTGGCCTGACGGAGGGTGTTTTAATGTGTAGGTATGTAAATGTTTTCAAAGACGTTTATGTTGAAATAAAAGAACCTACAAGTAGTTATGTTTCCTTGTATTAATATATATACAAGTATGTTTCCTTGTATTAGTTAGCCCTCTTGTCAATCAATCAATCAATCAATTTTATTTATAAAGCCCAGTATCACAAATCACTCTTGTGGACATAATGCAAACATTTTTTTTTTTTAATGGTTCGAACCTATGAGTTATTTTTAGAAGGCATATTCAAACATCATTTTTGAGCAATTTTGACAGCCCTAGACTGAGTCCCTGTACTTCCTGTTTATGGAAACTCTGAGAGTCACATAGAAAAACACCTGTAAAAATACAAACAGTGACATCATTAAACCATCAGCTTCTCTGACTCCGCCCCCTGCAGACGCTCTGATCTTCTGACACATAAACACCTGTGTGATGAAGAGTACCCTCCTCATCACCCCCGCCCCCCCCCTCCTTGTTGTTGTTTTGTCTTGTTGTTACCCAGCAGGTCAGCAGGGGGCGCTGTAGAGTTCAAGTAGTGGAAGAAGAGGGCGGCAGCTCGGAGGAACGGCAGGACGCCAGATTTAACACAACGAACCAGCTGCCAGCCTGATGTCACCTCAGGTAACACACTGACAAACACACACACACACACACACACACACACGCACACACACACAGTGTGATCAGACTACTGCGTGATAAACAAACACATCTATAATAATAAATAATATAATATGTTCCTAAATTTTCTGATTTCACTTGTTTTAACATATAAATATTAATGTTTACTAATTTATTGTTGTGTTAATATTTGTTTACATGTTTACCTGCCCAGGTGTGTCCTCAGTGTGTCATACAGATGACAGGTGAGCTCCTCCTCTGATCCCCCACTGTCCTGATCCATACAGACCTCCTCTGGAGACACACACACACAGGTGAGACAGACAGACAGACAGACAGACAGGTGAGACACAGACAGACAGACGGGTGAGACAGAGACAGACAGATAGGTGAGGGACAGAAAGACAGGTGACAGGCAGACAGGTGAGAAACCTTAAAAGTACCTGCAGTGTGTGTGTGTGTGTGAGTGAGTGAGTGAGTGAGTCACCTGTGGTGGAGGTGAGCAGGATCTGGACCAGGTGAGCCACAGTGACCAGGTGAAGCAGGTGGAGGTGGGCGGAGTCTACCACTCTCTGTCCTGATTGGTCCAGACTGTTAACTGAGTTGTACGACAACACACTGTAAACCTGCAGGGATACGAAAACACCCAGAGTTAACTGGACTCATACTGAGAGTTAACTGGACTCATACTTGGAGTTAGCTGGACTCATACTTGGAGTTAGCTGGACTCATACTGAGAGTTAACTGGACTCAAACTGAGAGTTAACTGGACTCATACTGAGAGTTAACTGGACTCAAACTGAGAGTTAACTGGACTCATACTGAGAGTTAACTGGACTCATACTGAGAGTTAACTGGACTCATACTGAGAGTTAACTGGACTCAAACTGAGAGTTAACTGGACTCATACTGAGAGTTAACTGGACTCAAACTGAGAGTTAACTGGACTTAAACTGAGAGTTAACTGGACTTAAACTGAGAGTTAACTGGACTCATACTGAGAGTTAACTGGACTCATACTGAGTTAACTGGACTCATACTGAGAGTTAACTGGACTCATACTGAGAGTTAACTGGACTTAAACTGAGAGTTAACTGGACTCATACTGAGAGTTAACTGGACTCATACTGAGTTAACTGGACTCATACTGAGAGTTAACTGGACTCAAACTGAGAGTTAACTGGACTCATACTGAGAGTTAACTGGACTCATACTGAGAGTTAACTTCAAACTTTAACTTCAAACTTTATTTATTTATATAGCACTTTTCATACATACAAGTGTAACACAAAGTGCTTTACAAACAAACAAGATGAAATAAAAAACAAAATATATAGATAATAGTGAAAACCCATCCTTCCCACCCCCGTCCAAACAAACACACATACACGCACGCACAAGTGCACACACACGCAAACACGCACCCACCCACACACACACACACACACACACACACACACAAAGATAAAATGGTGATATGGCTCG
>CM069308.1:317500-382500 GCA_035609425.1 Epinephelus awoara | reverse complement strand
GGTCAGGTGAGTGTGTACCTGAGGTCAGGTGAGTGTGTACCTGTGGTCAGGTGAGTGTGTACCTGTGGTCAGGTGAGTGTGTACATGAGCTCAGGTGAGTGTGTACATGAGCTCAGGTGAGTGTGTACCTGTGGTCAGGTGAGTGTGTACCTGTGGTCAGGTGAGTGTGTACATGAGCTCAGGTGAGTGTGTACCTGAGGTCAGGTGAGTGTGTACCTGTGGTCAGGTGAGTGTGTGTGTGGCAGCAGGGGGATCACAGTGTTGCTCAGACACTCGCACAGTGGACACAGGAACTCGCCGTTCTCCACGTCGTAGCTGGTGTGACCTCGCAGACGCTGCTGTCGTCTCTGCTCTTTCAGCTGCACCGCCTCAAAGTACCTGAACACACAGACAGGTGAGTATTTCCTGTTTCATGTTGGCCCTCTGAATGATGGCGTGTTGTCAGTCCCCTGTGCGGCGGCAGATTCTCACCTCTGCCAACAGGTGGCGTGCATGATGTGTCCACAGCTGGCGGTGTGAATCCCCAGAGACAAGTCAGGGTGCATGAACAGTGGGTGGTGATGCTCTGAAACACACAGTCACACATCTGTCAATCAACATTGGTTAACACTAATTGGCTGCTGTCCTAATGATGTAATACTGAGGCACCGCCCACCTGGGTCAGGGAGGTTGTGGCGGCGGTTTTTGGACAGAACTGTGGACCTCTGGACGAATGCTGCCAGCACCATGGCTCTGCCATGACCTCTGACCTCCTGTTCCTCCTGACACAGGATGCAGGTCACCAGCTGCCGGCGCTCAGCTCTGCCCACCCTCCTGGGACCAACACACACCTGTGAGATACAGGTGGGGTCTAAACTGGGAGGACTGGGAGGGGGGGCAGAAGAAGACATCATTTTAATATTCTCAGATGAGATGAGAAACCTTCATCACCTGTGTGTCTACACCACATCTGTGTGCACGGCTGTATGCAGGTGTGTCCAGGTGTATCCAGGTATGTATAGACAGGTACATACAGGTATGTACAGGTATATACAGGTGTATACAGGTGTGTCCAGGTGTATACAGGTGTATAAAATGTGTATCCAAGTGTGTCAAGGTTAGCTTTGTCACGATACCAGAATTTCACTAGTCGATACCAATACCAGTGAATTTCCACGATTCTCGATACTCATTCGATACCACGATAAAAATCAAAACACAGAAATTCAAACTCACTCACCTTGAATTCTTAACCCTATGGGCCCTAGGCCTTTTTTGGGGTACTGCCTTTACTTTTAAGCTCATATCACAGTCATTATAAAGGCTACATACACATGCTATATCTTTTTTTTTCCAGGACAATCTGGGCTAACCAGATTTGCCATCATTACATGTCCTTCTATGTGCCCGTATTTTATATTAATTTTTATATCGATGAAAAAAAATCTGTGTTACAAAATTCTAACATTTTTACATGCATCTCACCATAGCAAGTTGGAAGTTGACATATTCTGCCATATATGAAGAGGGGAGATTCTCTGGAATCTGGTAATATAAGAACCATGATGGTGGGACATTCTGTCACTTCACAGCTGTCCAAAGCATGTGGTTTGTGCCAGGCGGACATGATTGCCAGCATTTTTTCATTATTGCAAGAAATTCCATTGACTCCTTCACAAGTCAAAACTGTGTTTTATTTGAAGGAAACATGGGGGGGTTGGGGCTGCTGCCCCCCCCCCTTGACGGCGCCACTGGCCGCACACATTTGAGTGATCGACAGTGACAACGTGTGTGTCGGCTTCATCAAGTGTACCAAGTGCAGCGTGATGCTAGTATATGACAACAAAAAGACAGGGACCTCAACACTTAAGAGGCACATGACGAAGGCTTGCAATGGAAAGAAAGACGAGAGTCAGCCTTCAATGTCCACATTCGTATCCTTACAAAAAAAAAAAAAAGGGTTTAAAACAGGCTCAGGCGCATAATTACAGTTAAAGGGGCAGGCCAGGCTCGGACAGAACATGCACGGGCTCGGGTGGGGTTGGGCTGGATTTTTTGGGCCCGATCTAAGCTCTAGCACTTGTAGAAGCCATTGTTTCTAGCAAAAGACGATAGAGAACAGGCGTTCTTCGGCGCTCATCCTCTGCAAAGACTGACGCTCGTATACTGCCCCCTTCAGTTCCGACAGGAATCGACACGGCCCGATGAGGGCAAAGTTGTATTTGGTACTTCCGGTACCGGAAGAAAAAAAAAAAAAAAAAGGTACCAATGTATTTTTTCATGTTGGCATCGGCTTGGTACTGAAGTATTGGTACTCATGACAACCCTAGTCCAGGTATTTATATACAGGCACATACAGGTATGTACAGGTATATAGAGGTGTGTCCAGGTGTATGCAGGTGTGTCCAGGTGTATGCAGGCGTATAAAGGTGTGTCCAGGTATATACAGGTGTATAAAGGCGTATACAGGTGTGTCCAGGTGTATGCAGGTGTATAAGGTGTATACAGGTGTACACAGGTGTGTCCAGGTGTATGCAGGTGTATACAGGTGTATAAGGTGTATACAGGTGTATAAAGGCGTATTCAGGTGTGTCCTGGTGTATACAGGTTTATAAAGGCGTATTCAGGTGTGTCCTGGTGTATACAGGTGTATAAAGGCGTATTCAGGTGTGTCCTGGTGTATACAGGTGTATAAAGGCGTATTCAGGTGTGTCCTGGTGTATACAGGTGTATAAAGGCGTATTCAGGTGTGTCCAGGTGTATACAGGTGTATAAAGGCGTATTCAGGTGTGTCCAGGTGTATGAAGGCGTATTCAGGTGTGTCCAGGTGTATAAAGGTGTATATAGGTGTGTCCAGGTGTATAAAGATGTATACAGTTGTGTCCAGGTGTATACAGGTGTTTACAGGTGTGTCCAGGTGTGTAAAGATGTGTACAATTGTGTCCAGGTGTATACAGGTGTTTACAGGTGTGTCCAGGTGTACCTGTTGTCCGCAGCAGCAGACGTGGACGCCTCCAGCTCCTCCAGACTCTGCTGAAACAGTTCTTTGTTCTCGTTGATGAAGTGTTTCTGCATCTCCGACATCTGAGCCATGATCTTCTCCCTCCTCAGACGAGCCATCTCCGCCTTTCTCTTCCTCTCCGCCTTATCTTTGTCTCGCACCGTCTGCAGGGACACGACACCACCCAACAGCTCATCAATAATCAGTACTGATCTCATTCTGACAGAAACAATAAGCAGCAGCAGCAGCAGCAGCAGCAGCAGGAAGTCTTCTGATGCTAATAAAGTTTTACCTCCTCCAGTTCCTGTCCTGGGCTGACGGTGACGGTGGAGGTAGAGGATGTACGTTCTCTCATCGTCTTGATGTTTGCCACCATCTGAACACAAGAACACACATTACATCTACACCTGAAAGTCAAACCTCCAGAGGACAGACAGTCCCTGAGACACAGACTCCATGATGTGACTGAGGATAAACAGGGGCCCAGGACGGAGCCCTGTGGGACAGACGCCCGACTGGACGGACGCCTTGTGGAATGAACGCCCGGTGGCTCGGAGCCCTGTGGGACGGAGCCCTGTGTGACGCCCTGAGGACCAGTTTCATTTCATCAACACAACTATGGAAGGAAATATCTGCCGTCCATTCAGGGATGATAGTCAGGTGTTTACAGGTGTTTACAGGTGTTGTTTCCCGTTCAGTTTCATTCTTTTTAACTTCTTAGTTCTCAGCTTGTGATTGATTCTCACTTATGAGGTCATATCAGATGGAACAACATGTGTAAACTGAAGGAACACACCAGGTGGATCAAACAGGAGACATTAACCTGCAAGCTGTGACCTCACAGTGACATCAGAGCTCACCTTGAGGATCCAGGTAATCATGTCTTTGTGGACCTCCAGGTGAGGAGCGTTCTGCAGACTCTCCAACAGAGCCAGGACACTTCCTGAAGTACTGGGAGCTTCACCTGGACCTGGTCACAGTGAGACAGGAGATGGTGGGACAGAACACAGTGAGATAGGTGATGATGTAGGGCACCTGCAGGTGTCAGAACCTTTAACCCTTTACACTCTGACACATAGACAGTTTAGCAGAGCCTACACCGATACTAGTGCTGTCTGTGATGTCACTTCCTTGAGTAACTGCAAACACTTCACCTCCCTAAACTCTGAACAACTCAGAATCAAAAATCTGTTGTTAAAACATAAATAAAAATAAAACTTTTCATCAGATTTTACAAAATTAACACATTTGATTGCAAAAGATTTTAAAAATAGAAACATAAATATAATGTTAGTTGTGAGCACAGTAAAAACACCTCACCATGATTCATTATTTATTCCTCTGCCGCCACTGTGCTGTAATCACATCAAACGTAGGGTGATGACATCACTACGAGCGTACAGAGTGATGACATTATTACGAGCATACAGCGTGATGACATTAAAGGCCTTAACCCTCTGGTCCCTCTCGGACGAAAAACGTCCGTTTCAGCCATTTTTCAGTTTTTATTTTTTTGATAACTTTGGCTGTGTTCATGCATACAGCATGACATTTGGTCAGAAAAATTATTTTCAGTGATATTTTGAAATTTTAAAGCCACTCCTTAAAGACATAAAAACCTGGATGAGCACCAACTTCCTGATGTTAAATTCAGACAAAACTGAAGTTATTGTTCTTGGCTCCAAACAACTCAGAGACTCTTTATCTGATGACATAGTTTCTCTCGATGGCATTGCTCTGGCCTCTACCACTACCGTAAGAAACCTCGGAGTAACATTTGATCAAGATCTGTCTTTCAATTCTCATTTAAAACAAACCTCACGGACTGCATTTTTTCATCTGTGTAATATTGTGAAAATTAGGCCTATCCTGACCCGAAAAGATGCAGAAAAATTGGTCCACGCTTTTGTTACCTCAAGGCTGGATTACTGTAACTCTCTATTATCAGGTAGCTCTAGTAAGTCCTTAAAAACTCTCCAGCTAATTCAGAATGCAGCAGCACGTGTACTAACAGGAACTAAGAAACAAGATCATATTTCTCCTGTTTTAGCTTCTCTGCACTGGCTCCCTGTAAAATACAGAATTGAATTTAAAATCCTACTGTTAACTTATAAAGCTCTAAATGGTCAAGCTCCGACATATCTTAGAGAGCTCATAGTGCCATATTATCCCACCAGAACTCTGCGCTCGGAGAATGCAGGGTTAATCGTGGTCCCTAAAGTCTCCAAAAGTTAGGCTGACTTAGGCCTAGTCTGCTGGAGGACCCCCTATAATACGAAAGCCCAATGTCACAAATCCCAGTTTGCCTCACAGGGCTTTACAGCATATGACATCCCTCTGTCCTTTGGACCCTCACAGCTGATCAGGAAAAACTCCCCGGGGGTGTTGGGGGCTGCGGGCTGGTACTGTGCGGGTGGGTAGGGACCTGAGGCATTGCATAAATTTAAAGACCTCCCCTCCTCCTTCAGCCTCCCTCCATATTATTATTATTCATCATCTTTATTAATATTGAATATATAATAATAATTGATATTATTATTACTATTATTATTGCTTTTTTTGCTTCTACTTTCTTTTAATTTTCATATTTATTTATTTATTTTTGGTTTGTTTGTTTGTTTGTTTGCTTCCTTCTGTTTACTCATTTCTATTATATATATATATATACACATACATATACATATATATATACATATACATATACATATATATAAATATATATATATATTCATATATATATATATGATACCGTTTTTTCTGACTCTCAAATCACACACACACACACGCACACACAAAACCACAATTGTTGTTGTTGTCTGTTGTTCACACCTGGTTTGTCTGTCCTGTATTGTCACTGTAATGTCATATTGCACAATAAAAAAAAAAAAGAAGGAAAAACTCCCTAAAAAAACCCTTTAACGCAAAAAGAACTAAGAAACAAGATCATATTTCTCCTGTTTTAGCTTCTCTGCACTGGCTCCCTGTAAAATCCAGAATTGAATTTAAAATCCTACTGCTGGATGTAACCCTTGGAACAGACTAACCAGTGTCCCCAGATGTGTGTCATTAACCCTGGGAACAGACTAACCAGTGAATAATGTGTGTGCACTTACGTGTGATCTTGCAGGTATAGTTAAAGGTGATGTTATCATCTCCGCTGCTGCTCTCCAGCTGCTGCTGCTCCTCCAACAGAGCCACACCCACCAGGTGAAGCACCTGGACACACAGGACAGGAAGTACACACAGGACAGGAAGTACAGGCACAGTTAATCATGCTGACATCATACAGGAGTATAAATCCCCGCCTGTCTGTCTGATTGCGTCTCACCCTCTGCAGCATGGACTCAGTCCAGCCCCCCCCACTGGGCTCCACGGCCCACTGCAGCACAGCGCCCTCTACAGCCAACAGGACGTCACACTGAAGCAGGTTTACCAGGCTGCCGAACAGAGGACAGAGAAGGGGGGGGGTAGGGGGGGGTAGGGCTGTATACACACACACACACACACACACACACACGTTAGCAATGTGACATCATCACTCAGGTTACTTGCTGTTCCTGTGTCTCACTGTTTACCTGTGTCCTCTCCGTTCTGTCTCCTCAGTTTCCTCTGAGCCTCCTCAGCCTGCAACAAACAACACTCTGTTACCATGACGACACATCTGTCAACACCTGTGTGTGTGTGTGTGTGTGTGTGTGTGTGTGTGTGTACCTTGGACTGGTCTGCTCTGCTGTAGTGATGAAAGTACAGATTAAAGTGTTTGTTCCACTCAGGACGCAGCTCGTACAGACCTCTACCTGTTACACCTGGTTTCCTGTTCACACACACACACACACACACACACACACACACACACACACACACACACACACACACACACACACACACACACACACACACACACACACACACACACACACACAGTCAGTACTGACAGCAGTATTCAGGTGACCATGTGCATTTAAGTAGGAGATGTTGGAGAAACTAACTTGAATGAAGCCACAGTGTCAATGACTCTCTCCAGACCTGTCTCCTTATTACCCTGAAATATGACAAGAGAGACATAACTGGAGGCGGACGGACGGACGGACGGACGGATGGACGGACGGACAGACACACAGGCACACAGACAGAAGCACGGAGACACATACGGACTGACAGACAAATAACGGACGGACAGACAGACACACACACAGACAGACAGACACACAGACAGACAGGTGTCTCACGTTCTCTGGCAGAGCTTTAACCAGCTCGCTGTGAGCCATGGGTCTGATGGACAGCTGGTGGATGATTTCTCTTCTGACCTCATCAAACGGCTCCACCTGTCCCACACCTGACACATACCGCTCACCTGGACGCACACACACACACACACACACACACACACACACACACAAACTTCATCACTGTCCATCCCATATTTCCACCTGTCTAACACGTCTTCATGGTAACCATGTCTCTGATGGTGTGAGTGACACTGTTTAAATTAAGTTTCGGACTGACCGATGACCATGATGATGAGATGAAGCATCTCCTCGATCAGAGTGTTGTTCTGCTGGACCACATCCTGTCAGACATACAGCAGAGTCACAGTAGAGTCGCAGTAGAGTCACAGTAGAATCATAGTACAGTCACAGTAGAGTGACAGTGGTCATTACAGAGTCGCAGTAGAGTCACAGTAGAATCATAGTACAGTCACAGTAGAGTGACAGTGGTCATTACAGAATCACAGTAGAGTCACAGTAGAATCATAGTACAGTCACAGTAGAGTGACAGTGGTCATTACAGAATCACAGTAGAGTCACGGTAGAATCATAGTACAGTCACAGTAGAGTGACAGTGGTCATTACAGAATCACAGTAGAGTCACAGTAGAATCATAGTACAGTCACAGTAGAGTGACAGTGGTCATGATAGAATCACAGTAGAGTCACAGTAGAATCATAGTACAGTCACAGTAGAGTGACAGTGGTCATTACAGAATCACAGTAGAGTCACAGTAGAATCATAGTACAGTCACAGTAGAGTGACAGTGGTCATTACAGAATCACAGTAGAGTCACAGTAGAATCATAGTACAGTCACAGTAGAGTGAAAGTGGTCATTATAGAATCACAGTAGAGTCACAGTAGAATCATAGTACAGTCACAGTAGAGTGACAGTGGTCATTATAGAATCACAGTAGAGTCAAAGTAGAATCAGCACAGACCTTGTTGGCCTCTCTGAACCTCTTGCGACAGTCTGCAGAGCTGAAGATGTGAAACAGTTCAAATCGACTAAGGACAATCATCAGGAAGTGGTTTGGATCCATCATGGACGCCCCCGCCTACACATAAACAAACAACAATCAATAAACACCCTCAGGAGACCACATACACCAAATAAACAAACAGCTGTTGCTGTTGTTGTTGTTGTTGTTTGTACCTGCAGCATGATGATGTCCTTATCAAACATCTCCACTCTGCACTTCACGTTGTGATAATAATAAATCTGAAACAAACAAACAAACGGAGGAGATGACAGTTGCTGTTAGTGTCAAACACAGGGGACCTGCTGGATGAGTATTATGGGATGTCTGATCAGGACTCACCTGGTTGATTAGAGAGAAGCCGTTCCTCCTCCACATCCCAGCATGCACCTGGGCACAGAGCACCAGGCAGCGGAGGGGGAGCTCGATGAGGAGGGGGGGGCTGAGCTCGCCCTGCGCGCGCGCACGCACACACACACACACACACACACACACACACACACACACACACACACACACACACACACACACACACACACACATTAACAGTGATGGAATGATACAGTCTACATGTGATGATGATGATGATGATGATGATGATGATGTCACTGACCAGAGGAAGCTGCTCAGGGAAACGAGATGCCACTTCAGTCCTGCTGAGGAGAACATGGAGACCTGAGGAGGAAACACATCAGCATTTTATTTGTTATCTGAATAAATAACTCCTCCCCCTCTTCCTCCTCATTCCCTTCCTCCTCCTCCTCGTCCCTCTGAATGCAGTGCAGCTCCAAACTGTCATTCATCTTTAATGACCACAGACAAGTCATAGGAGACATAAACGTTATCTCAAATTATTTCAGCGTTAGTGTGCTGTCAGTTTATGATTGTTTGGCGTTTATGAATATTCCCACGTGTCTACAATCAGACCTGAGTTTCCTGCAGCATTCATGAATCTGATAAAGCAGCCATTCCCAAACTTCAGAACACCAAGGCCCACTTTGAAATGTGAAAAATCTCCGAGGCCCACCCAAACCTTTAATCACAACTGTGATCAACATACAATAATAATAATAATAATAATAATAATAATAATAATAATAATACAAGACTAGAATCAGTCACCAAACCTTTAATCACAACTGTGATCAGCATACAGGAGTAGAATCAATCACCAAACCTTTAATCACAACTGTGATCAACATACAGGACTAGAATCAATCACCAAACCTTTAATCACAACTGTGATCAGCATACAGGACTCAATCACCAGTCAGGTACAACTCACCTAGTGGGAGGGGTGATGTTGCTGCATAGCAGCTGTCAGTTTGTGGATGTCTGGCTGAATGGACGACAGCTTCAGACGGAGATCGGGCTGAACATCCAACTTATTCCTGTACTTAGTCTTTATAGCCACAAGTGCTGAAAATCCAGTTTCACACAGATATATTGTAGCAAAGGGCATAAGAAACATCAATGCCTTCTTAGACAGAGCAGTATATTCTGAGTACACATGCATCCAGAATTGTCCCAGGTGCTTCTGTGTGAAAATCAGTTTTCAAAGCAGTATCACAAGACAACTCCACAAGGCTGTCCTGCTCCTTGGAACTCAGACCTGCAACAGCGTCCTCATTATGGGTGACAAAGGGGTTCTGGATCCAGCTGTGCTCCTCGCTCAGCGCAGGGAAGTAGGCTCGGAGCTGTGTTCTCAGGATTTGCAGGTGCGCTCTGATGACACCTGCCATGGTGGTCGGAATCTCCCTCTTCTCTGTTGAGAAACTCACACAGGTTGTCAAAGGACTCGTAGTTGTTCTGAGCCACTCTTTTGTCCCACAGCACGAGCTTCTTTATGGTGGCCTCTATTTTGCTGTGGACATGAAACATGGTCACTGCTTTTCCTTGGAGCGATAGATTCAATCCATTTAAGTAGCTGAAAATGTCGGCCAAATACGCTAACTTACACAGCTGCTCAAAGTCACAGAATCGGTCTGACAGTTCAAACCGGGAGTCCACAAAAAACATCCGGACTTCATCAAGCAGTTCATAAAGTCGCGTGAGCACTTTGCCGCGTGAAAGCCACCGCACTTCAGTGTGCAGGAGAAGCTGTCGGTGGTCGCTCCCCATCTCCGCACATAATATGGCAAGCATGACTGAACAAGCGTGACTGTAGTGGGCAACTTTTGATGAAATTTACTGTCCTCACTGCATCATCCAAAACTGTCTTTAAATCTGCCGGCATCGTTTTGGTGGCCAGTGCCTCTCTGTGGATACAGCAGTGGACAGCTGTAACCAGCGGTGCCACGAGCTGCTTCAACACGTCTTCGGCCATGTCATCAATACGCCGTTTCACTGTGTTGTCTGACAAAGAAACTGCATTCAGTTGTTTAGCCGCTTTCTCACCGATCACCACACCAACCATCTCTTTGGCAGCAGGCAAAATTAAATATTCCCCAATGGTGTGTGGCTTCCCATTTTTTGCTATCAGTTTTGCAACTCGGTATGATGCCTCCACTGCTTTTATATTTTCACTCCCAGTGACACAGGTTGATTCAACTGATTTCCTTCGGCTCAGATACTCTCTCAGTTTGATCTCAAAAAATTCTCTAGGCTTGGATGAATATTGTCCATGTTTAGTTTCCAGATGGCGGTGCAGCTTACACGGTTTCAGGGCCTCATTTGATAGCACCTGGGAGCATAACACACAGACAGGTTGAGGGTTGTCCTCTGGTCCAACACTTGTGAATCCAAACGATAGGTACTCACTTGAATACTTTCTACGACACCTTTTTTTTGATTATCGGTGTGGGTTTCACTTGCTGCTTCATTTTCTGTTTTCCTTTTGACACCTGTGAGCCACCGCTCCATCTTGCCTGCCACAACACAAGATGAAGTGTTCCACCAATTATGATCCCCGATTGATGACGAGAGATAAGCTACGTTTCGATATTAATGTGAGGGGTGAACAAAAAGGTGACACCTGTCATATGACAGCAGAATGACACTCAATTGGTTTGTTTTATTACTTTTAAATATTTTTTTAAATCATGTCATAAATATTTTACAGTAATTAAAAACATATTTACAAAATCAAGGATTTAACATATTTATTTGTTTATTTTGAATGACCTCTCACAGCCCACTTGCAGTACAACCACGGCCCACCAGGGGGCCGCGGCCCACACTTTGGGAATCACTGTGATAAAGGATTTTATTACCAGGGATTTTAACATGCAGATCTGCTCACAGGTTTACTGATGATTCATCAATCAGACCCTCTGAGTCCACGCTCAGCTCAGGGTGCAGAAAACATCAGGAACTCCACCAGGACACCCCTGCTGAGCTGATCACACCCTCTCTGATCAAACCCTCTCTGACCACACCCCCTCTGACCACACCCTCTCTGACTGACTCATCTGGGTTAGGTCACAGAATGTCGTCAGTGTGGTGTAACGCTGTGCGGCAGTCGTGGTTGTGCTGAGTACAGTCAACATGCTGTCACAGTGGATCATTAACATGTGAGGTGTGGAGTTTGGCCCTGATCACACAGGAGGTGTTTTACAGGTTTCAAAACAGGAGGCGCACCGTACTGACTTTTTTAAAAATAAATACCACTACAAAAAAAAACTGTGCCTTTGTATCGTTGCCAGGCAACCACCACATCACCTCCTCACCCTAAGCTCCCTGTGTAATCTATCGTGCAGTAATCAGTGTGTAGCTGCTGACATGTTGAGGCAGAGGGTGCTGTCTGTAGCTCTGGTTGAGGGTGAGAGGCTGTCAGCAGATAAACAGAGATCTGTGTGGGTACATGAGACCCTAAAGAAGAGGCTGGGTCATGGGGAGTACCACCAGTTGGTCCAGGAGCTTCTCCTCCATCATGGACGTTTACAGTACTGCACTTATCTGCTGTTTTCTATTGAGATGGTGCTAACTGTGGTTTGTAAAGTCGTATAGCTCTGGGTATCCAGCAGCCACTACCACCAGTTTCTCCTCCATTGTTTGCCGACTGTAAACTTGTTGTCATGACCACCACAGAAGCCCCGCCTCTCAAATCAGTCTGACCCTGCAAACACTCCCGGTCAAACTGAGACCACACTCTTCTATGACGCTCAGTATCTTAATCGGTCCGTTAAGTCGGTTTGTGCTGCAGCAGGTGAGACTTGTTGTTTTGTTGTCAGTTCAGAGGAGGGAGGAGTCAGCAGTCAGTGATGTCATCAACCAGCTTTATAACCTGCTGTCAATCATCTGGACCCTGACAGGTCCTACAGAACCTGAAGCTAATTGGTCTGATAGTCTGAGGGACACTCACCTGCCAGCAGTCTGCAGAGCGGCAGGTGAATGGACACTTTGTCCTGAGACACCTGGTACCTGAACGTCTCCACGCTGTGACCCGCCAGGTTCAAGCTGATTGGCTGCTCACCGTCCGGGAGGCCACTGTGACAGTGACTGAGCGCGCTCAGACACTTCTTATAGGCCTCGATCAGCACGTGCTCCTAAAACACACACACACACACACACACACACACACACACACACACACACACACACACACACACACACACAGAGGTCTCAGTGGTCTGAATCAGGGACTCATGTTGTTCAAAAGTTGTATAATTGCCTAGAGTTGGTTCACGGCAGCATTTACGAGAGGACCAGATCAAATGGCTGCGTCTGAAAGCTGCTCTTGATTGGTCAGAATTTCCAGTGTTTCCCCTACCGTTATATAAGGAGGGTCATCTAAGGTTACCTTTCCTATAGAACAGGTCTATACATTGTCCTTTTATTAAACTAACTAAATAGTGTGGTGGCAAAATCACTTGAACAATAGTCTTCACACGTCGGCTATCTTTCTTGAGTTTTAATAAGCATTCATGAATGGAGTCTCACAAACAGTACAAACCGCATGAACAGTCAGTCAGAGTGAGAGCTGGCGAAATCACTCCAGCCCTCTAACTTTATAGTTTCCCAAAACACATGCCCACCCGTAGACACAACATATGCAAACAGAGAACCTGTCGTTCCAAGCTGTACCATCTCCTGACACAATAACAGGGTCATAACTCTGAAGGTTCACCTTCGACCCCGCTTTCAGCCAGGCCTCCGCCATATATCTGATGTTATCAAGTGACCAGGCCTCTGCCATATATCTGGTGTTATAAAGTAAGCATGGAATAGGTCAAAAGAAGGTCAGATGCCCCAGACGCTCATCACTTGTCAGGCACCCATAATTTTCCATCACAATAGCCTTATGTTATTTATCTTATTTACACGACAGCATGTAATTTTTGTCTCTACATGGTCGCGCATTTACAATTCTCCTCTGCTCTCTGTATCACGCGTTTACTGACTGAATCTGACCCGGGTCCAAGACAATTATAACCGAGTCCGGCCCGCAGCACTCAATGGAGCTGAGCCTGTGTTGCGTTCAGGTGCTGTCACGTAAATAACAAATTTCAGCACTTAAATAGACCATAGCACAACACAGTAGCCTGTCAAGTGGGCCGAACCTGAGAAATTTTTTTGATTTCTTTTGAATTTTTTCTTTCTCCCCCCAAAAAGCTGTAAACCTAGGGGAAACACTGTTCCATGTGGGAAAAAATCCAGGAAGTAAACAAAATGTTGAAGAAGAGTACACTTGCAATGGTCAGAACTCATTCACACCACAAACCAACCGCACCAGAGTTTCTCTGTACCCAGACCAAGACCACCTCTACAAGAAGGTCTTGGTCCGGATGAGGAATGTAAGCAAAAATGTTTTAACAGTTGTTTACAAACCGCTCATTGAGTCAGTCCTAACCTACAACATCTCATCCTGGTACACCTTCCTTTCTGTTAAAGACAAATCCAAACTGTAAAGTCATCAAACATGCAACCAAAATAACAGGCACCACTCAGACCTCATTGACAGATCTTCACACACAGGCAGTTAAACGGAAGGCCAACACCATCATACACGACCCCTCACATCCTCTCCACAGTTAATTCCAACTCCTCCCATCTGGCTGCCGTTACAAGGTACCATTAGCAAGAACAAACATAGTCAAGAAATCATTCATTCCTACCGCCATCAACATTATCAATAAATCTTTAGGGTTTGACTCAGGGTTCTTAGCTTTATGTGTGTTGCTCTATACTGTATTGGTATGTATTTTATGTCTTTTACGTATTTTTAACTTGTGTTTTATTGTGAGCCACGTCAAAGATGAATTTCTACTGCTGTGCAATGGACAATAAAGTTCTTTCTGATTCTGATTGTTTTAGTGTATTCACATCTGTACAAATCAACTTGACCAAACAGGACAGTTGTGAATATAGCCTGAGACCATGGTTGTTTAAACCTAAACATCACAGAGGGACCAGCTGAGAACATGAAGGGGTACAGACTATGCAGTATTAGTACACTGTGTGGTATCAGTGCAGTGTGTAGTATCAGTACAGTGCACTGCACTAATACTACACAGATACTAAACACTGTACTGATACTCAGTACACTGTGTAGTATCAGTGCAGTGTGTAGTATCAGTACACTGTGTAGTATCAGTACACTGTGTAGTATTAGCATACAGTGTGTAGTATCAGTACACTGTGTAGTATCAGTACAGTGTGTAGTATCTGTACAGTGTGCAGTATTAGTACACTGTGTAGTATTAGCATACAGTGTGTAGTATCAGTACACTGTGTAGTATCAGTACAGTGTGTAGTATCAGTACACTGTGTAGTATCAGCACAGTGTGCAGTATTAGTACAGTGTGTAGTATTAGTACACTGTGTGCAGTATTAGTACAGTGTGTAGTATCTGTACAGTGTGTAGTATTAGTACAGTGTGTAGTATTAGTACACTGTGTGCAGTATTAGTACAGTGTGAAGTATCTGTACAGTGTGTAGTATTAGTACAGTGTGTGCAGTATTAGTACATGGTGGATAGTATTAGTACAGTGTGCAGTATTAGTACAGTGTGTAGTATCAGTACACTGTGTAGTATCAGTACACTGTGTAGTATCTGTACAGTGTGTAGTATTAGTACACTGTGTGCAGTATTAGTACAGTGTGTAGTATCTGTACAGTGTGTAGTATTAGTACAGTGTGTGCAGTATTAGTACAGTGTGAAGTACCTGTACAGTGTGTAGTATTAGTACAGTGTGTGCAGTATTAGTACACGGTGGATAGTATTAGTACAGTGTGTAGTATTAGTACAGTGTGTAGTATCAGTACACTGTGTGCAGTATTAGTACAGTGTGAAGTATCTGTACAGTGTGTAGTATTAGTACACTGTGTGCATTATTAGTACAGTGTGAAGTATCTGTACAGTGTGCAGTATTAGTACAGTGTGTAGTATTAGTACACTGTGTAGTATTAGTACAGTGTGTGTAGTATCAGTACAGTGTGTAGTATCAGTACACTGTGTAGTATCAGTACACTGTGTAGTATCTGTACAGTGTGCAGTATTAGTACAGTGTGTAGTATTAGTACAGTGTGTAGTATTAGTACAGTGTGTGTAGTATCAGTACAGTGTGTAGTATCAGTACACTGTGTAGTATCAGCACAGTGTGCAGTATTAGTACAGTGTGTAGTATTAGTACACTGTGTGCAGTATTAGTACAGTGTGTAGTATCTGAACAGTGTGTAGTATTAGTACACTGTGTGCAGTATTAGTACAGTGTGAAGTATCTGTACAGTGTGTAGTATTAGTACAGTGTGTGCAGTATTAGTACACGGTGGATAGTATTAGTACAGTGTGCAGTATTAGTACAGTGTGTAGTATCAGTACACTGTGTAGTATCAGTACACTGTGTAGTATCTGTACAGTGTGTAGTATTAGTACACTGTGTGCAGTATCAGTACAGTGTGTAGTATCTGTACAGTGTGTAGTATTAGTACAGTGTGTGCAGTATTAGTACAGTGTGAAGTATCTGTACAGTGTGTAGTATTAGTACAGTGTGTGCAGTATTAGTACACGGTGGATAGTATTAGTACAGTGTGTAGTATTAGTACAGTGTGTAGTATCAGTACACTGTGTGCAGTATTAGTACAGTGTGAAGTATCTGTACAGTGTGTAGTATTAGTACAGTGTGTAGTATTAGTACACTGTGTGCAGTATTAGTACAGTGTGAAGTATCTGTACAGTGTGTAGTATTAGTACAGTGTGTGCAGTATTAGTACACGGTGGATAGTATTAGTACAGTGTGTAGTATTAGTACAGTGTGTAGTATCAGTACACTGTGTAGTATCAGTACACTGTGTAGTATCTGTACAGTGTGTAGTATTAGTACACTGTGTGCAGTATTAGTACAGTGTGTAGTATCTGTACAGTGTGTAGTATCAGTACAGTGTGTGCAGTATTAGTACACGGTGGATAGTATTAGTACAGTGTGCAGTATTAGTACATAGTGTGTAGTATTAGTACAGTGTGTGCAGTATTAGTACACAGTGTGTGGTGTGGTGCGGTGTGTAGTCGAGTCTTACGTCCGTGGAGCACCACTCCTGGATCATAGAGATGATGTGAGTCAGTTTCATCTGCAGAGTGAACGCTGCCTCCCACTCAGGCTCCATCTCTATATGCTGTCCCACCTGTCTCACCACTGGGTCCATACCCTGAGACACAGAGACAGATACACAGGGTCAGAGACAGAGACAGACCTGTCCAGGTACAGGTGTGTCCTGTCTCCCGGTGTGCCTTACCTGCATACACTTGAGCAGCTCCAGAAAAGCGTCCAGACCTTCTAGAAACTTGATTCGGAGCTGTTGGCTCCACTCAGAGGGACGACTGATGAGGACGTACCTGGACACACAGACACACCGTCAACCTGTTGTCCAACTCAGCAACTCGTCTCCATGTCTTCAGAGGCTTTATGTCACTGTTTGTTTGTTCCTGGTGTTTGTGATCATTTAAGGAATCGTCAGTCCACCTTTTACATGTGACTACATATGATCCTCCCTCATTACATCTGACACACCCACTGAGGAAAACCCTTTTACAACTGGTGTGTAACCAGTGTGTGACCAGTGTGTGACTGATCCTAACTTGAGGTCTCCGATGAGGCTCTGGACCCGTCCGAACTTGAAGGCCTGCTGGGCGGTGTAACGGTCGAACTGGAAGCGTCCCTGCAGGTCTCTGTGACGGAGGTGATCCACAAACGTCCTGATGATGGTGGTCATCAGGTTCTCCTCCACCATCAGCATCCGAGCCTGCCACACACACACACACACACACACACACACACACACACACACACACACACACACACACACACACACACACACACACACACACACACACACACACAAAGACAGAACACAGCCGGTCCTTCAGGGGAAAATGAACTGATTTTTCACACCATAGGTGAGTTAACGTGTCCTGATTGGTCACCTTCATCAGACAGATCTGACCATCGCTCAGATATTATATGAACATGCAGAGCTGTAAGGACACCAGGGGGGTATTCCATCAACATAGCTAAGAATAGCCAGACTAAGGTGTAAAGTTTGACTAAACGCCAACTCCCAATCTAGCTCCAACCCGTTCCATCAAGTGAAATCAGCTGGCTCCAACTGACGCTAATTCAAGCCTCGCCTGTTAAGCGTCAACTCATGCACGTGCCCAGGGAAAATAAAAAGCCCACACTAGTCGAGTGCCAAACATGTTGCAGCGTGTCAAAAAGCAAAGGAAAGGAGCGAGCGGAGGCTTTTTCTACGATGGAGCAAACGCTCCTTATGGAAGTGTATGAGGACTATAAGGACATGATTAGGAACAAAGACAACACTGAAGCGATTAATAAAGCAAGGCAGGTGGCGTGGCAGAATACTGCCCACAGGCTAAATGTGTAAGTGACAAAGAAAATTCAGCATGTCAGCATAATATCACGTTCTATAGACAGACTGTTTATCACATTTATCTACTGATTACTATGTAAAGTTCAGATGATGCATTAATCAAACTATTTTATGTGAATCATCGCATTGATCACATAATTGATTGTAGATTATGACATTTCTGAAAGGATCAGTTTATAGGAAATAATCACATTACATTCATCTATTGATTGTAGAACATAACATTTAGCAAATCCATCAGTTCAGTGGAGATGAGGAAAACTATTAAGTGAATGCAGGTGATAGTGAATCAATTATCTATTTCTCATCATTTGGGAGTCAACTGTAAGCTCTATCCCTTATTATATCAAAATAAGGAAAATACCCTTAAATGTATGGAATGTGCTATAGGATGAGGAACAGACAGACCACAGTGGCGTGTGTCCCATCTTCATCCCTCACTGTGATGTCTCAACAGAAGCAGTCTCAGTAGCCAGAGGAGGACTTGGCAGCAGGTCAAGATAAAATATAAGAATATCCTGTCTCTGTGTCTCTCTGGGTGTGTCCCTCTCCTTCTCTGGCCGTTGTCAGTTGACCTTAATTGGCTGTGAATTTGCTAGCCAATTGGAAACAGAGTGGGGTGGGGATGAGGGGGCAATCACATATTTATGTACAATCTTTTTAATGCCTCAGTTTCATTTTATTATAGTTTTGTTTTTATTAGTTTGATTTTGGCTTTACTGTTGTGTTCTTTTTAATTATCTTATTTTTATTACATTTTAATTTGTTTTTTAATAGTTAATTGTTTTTTGATTAACTGTGTTATATATTTTATGATCTACATATTACTATATCATGACATGACAGTTGTGAGTGTGTAAAGCTCTGGCAGAACTGTCTTTTAGGTGTCTGTTCTTGTCTATTGAACATGTGTTGATCATAGATGGAGCTAATCCTCACCTTAATCCTGCTACAGACCAGGATTGCCCGGCAGCATAAGTTACCATGGTTACTAGGCTGGGATTCAGGTTAACCACCTTGATGGAACAGAGCTGTGGCTCAGTTTGATGGAACAGAAACAGGAGTTTAGCTCGATGTATCAGGCTTAGCCAGAACCATGGTTTCCATGGTTACCGATGTGAGGCTAATCTTAGCCACTTTGATGGAACAGAACTCTGGCTCACATTAGCCAGACTTGGCCATTTAAACCTGGATTTGCCTTTAGCCTGCTTGATGGAATACCCCCTGGTGATGTAACTTCCTCTAAAATCTGCTCATATTAATGATAGTGCACATAAATTATTGGAGGGAACTTGTGGAGTTCCTCAGGGCTGCGTGTGAGGCCCATCACTGTTTGTACATGGATCAGATTTATTTCATTTACAGATGATACACATTTATATAGAACGGCCCATATAAGAAATGGATTAACAAACTTAATGAATCATACCTGATGATGATGTCATAGATTTATACAACAAACTAAATAAATCAAAGTTTTAAGATGAGTCAAGATGATAAATCACAACACTGTATAAAATAAACAATGCTGAATGAAGATTGATTGGTCCTGATGTATTGTTCATGTATTCATCAGCTCAGTTTCAGTGGTGAACGTGTTATTTCTCACCTCCAGCACAGACAGACTGAACTCACCAGCGACGGGACGGTGAATATTTGTACTGACAGGTCAGTGATGGAGAACTCACGGTCGTGGTCGTCAGTCACGTAGTCACTCTGCAAGCGTTCATAACTCTACCACCAGGAAGGACAGACAGGCAGAGACAGAGACAGAGAGAGAGACAGGTGTGTGGAGGTGCAGAGGAGGAGGAGGAGGAGCAGGAGTACTCACCATGGTCGGGACAGTGAAGAGCTGAACAGACAGGGAGGTCACTGACACCACTCGCTCGTGGTCGTCCTCCATAAAATCTGTCTGGAGCCGTCTGTAGTTCTAGAGGGGGGGATGACATTTCACCTCTGGGTCAGAGGTCGCTACTGCCAGGCCGACGTCCTCCCGCCATCCCACTATCCACCCCAACCCCAAATTTAAACCCAGACACCAATATAGCAACCAGCTGTTTCATGAAGTTACTGACCCTATACTGGTTTGACTGGTTACCTCTCTGACATGTCACTGGTTTCTGATGTCCTCCCACTGGTTCCTAATTTCCTCCCACTGGTTCCTAATGTCCACCCACTGTTTTCTAATGTCCAACCACTGGATACTGATGTACACCCACTGTTTACCAATGTCCAACCACTGGATACTAATGTCCACCCACTGGTTACTAATGTCCTCCCACTGGTTACTGATGTCCACCCACTGTTTTCTAATGTCCACCCACTGTTTTCTAATGTCCAACCACTGGTTACTAATGTCCTCCCACTGGTTACTAATGTCCTCCCACTGTTTTCTAATGTCCACCCACTGGTTACTAATGTCCTCCCACTGGTTACTAATGTCCTCCCACTGGTTACTAATGTCCAACCACTGGTTACTAATGTCCTCCCACTGGTTACTAATGTCCACCCACTGTTTTCTAATGTCCAACCACTGGATACTAATGTCCACCCACTGGTTACTAATGTCCAACCACTGGTTACTAATGTCCTCCCACTGGTTACTAATGTCCACCCACTGTTTTCTAATGTCCAACCACTGGATACTAATGTCCACCCACTGGTTACTGATGTCCTCCCACTGGTTACTAATGTCCTCCCACTGGTTACTAATGTCCAACCACTGGTTACTAATGTCCTCCCACTGGTTACTAATGTCCAACCACTGGTTACTAATGTCCTCCCACTGTTTTCTAATGTCCACCCACTGGTTACTAATGTCCTCCCACTGGTTACTAATGTCCTCCCACTGGTTACTAATGTCCAACCACTGGTTACTAATGTCCTCCCACTGGTTACTAATGTCCACCCACTGTTTTCTAATGTCCAACCACTGGATACTAATGTCCACCCACTGGTTACTAATGTCCTCCCACTGGTTACTGATGTCCACCCACTGGTTACTGATGTCCACCCACTGGTTACTAATGTCCTCCCACTGGTTACTAATGTCCTCCCACTGGTTACTGATGTCCACCCACTGTTTTCTAATGTCCACCCACTGTTTTCTAATGTCCAACCACTGGTTACTAATGTCCTCCCACTGGTTACTAATGTCCTCCCACTGGTTACTAATGTCCTCCCACTGTTTTCTAATGTCCACCCACTGTTTTCTAATGTCCAACCACTGGTTACTAATGTCCTCCCACTGGTTACTAATGTCCTCCCACTGGTTACTAATGTCCACCCACTGTTTTCTAATGTCCTCCCACTGGTTACTAATGTTCTCCCACTGGTTACTAATGTCCTCCCACTGGTTACTAATGTCCAACCACTGGATACTAATGTCCAACCACTGGATACTAATGTCCACCCACTGGTTACTAATGTCCTCCCACTGGTTACTGATGTCCACCCACTGGTTACTGATGTCCTCCCACTGGTTACTGATGTCCTCCCACTGGTTACTGATGTCCTCCCACTGGTTACTAATGTCCAACCACTGGTTACTGATGTCCTCCCACTGGTTACTGATGTCCTCCCACTGGTTACTAATGAACACCTACTGGTTACTGATGTCCTCCCACTGGTTACTGATGTCCTCCCACTGGTTACTAATGAACACCTACTGGTGACTAAGGTCCTCCCACTGGCTACTAATGTTTTCCCACTGGTTACTGATGTCCTCCCACTGGTTACTAATGACCACCTACTGGTGACTAACGTCCTCCCACTGGTTACTAATGTCTACCCACTGGTTACCGATGTCCACCCACTGGTTACTGATGTCCACCCACTGGAACCACTTCAACCAGCAGTAGCTTTTGTCACTTTATCTAATGATGATGTCACATCCTGCTGCTCTCAGGGATTGGAGGCTAATCTGGACTAAACGAGGTTAAGACACGCCGAGCAGAGATAATGAGGTCACAGTGGAAAAACTGTGCCTACAAGACTTGCTCAGTGGCAACAACACCAACAACACTGTGTTCATGTGTATCAATACAAACAGGTCAATTATCAGCGTCACCATGACCCAAAGATCACTGTCAGCCCAGCAGTCAGCAGGGCTCAGGTGTATCAATATGTCCATGTTACGACATCACCTTGTGTTTATAATCAGAGCTCCACAGACCTGCAGCCTCAGTCAGAGACAACAGGAACCATGACGGTGGTTTTCTCTGATCACTCAGACTTTCTGCTTCAGGCTCTGTGCGCTTATATCAAAAGAGTCATACGACATGTTCAGCTCATTATTTGACCCTTAAAATTGATTGATCTGTGCCGCCTACTCTTGCCTGAAGAATATTTATAGGTATCACAGTAAAACACAACAGTGTTGTATCAGCTGAGGTGACAGAGGAGCGGTGACACTAAATAAGCTACTAACTGTGTGAACTCACAGCTGAATATATTTATTTTATTTCTCTGATTATGTTTTACATGACGGCTGCTCACTGTACAGCTCTTACACTTTAAACTGGATGAGTCAGATTCAAACTCCAGAAATCTGTTTACTGTCCCATAATGAAGGAGATGTGGAAATCACCTTGGTTTTTGTGCATATCAAAGTGAATTATTTTACTGATTGATCATTACCTGTGATAAATACCAACAGACTAATCAATCAGCTGTAACATACCAGCTGTTTAAAACTGACTTCAGTAAATCAACATAAGAACAAAGTCTGATGTTATAGTGGTTTGAAGGAAATAAAACAATTCACATGAACATAAACGTCATCCTGATTGGTAACAGTGACCTGTTTGTTAGCTATGTGTATGACATCTATTGCACGTCTGTCCGTCCTGCAAGAGGGATCCCTCCTCAGTTGCTCTTCCTGAGGTTTCTACTGTTTTTTCCCCGTTAAAGGGTTTTTTGGGGAGTTTTTCCTGATCAGCTGTGAGGGTCCAAAGGACAGAGGGATGTCGTTTGTTGTAAAGCCCTGTGAGGCAAATTGTGATTTGTGATATTGGGCTTTATAAATAAAATTGAATTGAATTGAAATTGATTTAAGGGAAGCTTCTTTTAGAGTCAGTGTGGACAGATGGAGCAGAGAACAAAGACATGTTCAGTAATTCAGTCAGAGCAACAACAACCTGACAAATAAAACAATAGGCATACTCAGATTTTCTTCATCACTGACCACTGAAGGTTCCTGTGTTAAAAAAACACCTGATGCACAGTCAGAGCTCCGGACGCTGCACGGCTTCGTTCAGACGCAGTTATGTGACGTTGCAACCAAAATAACTGTTGTTCTGTTTTTATGGTTACGTTGCTCAGGAACCATCAGTCGCCTTGTAGACAATGTCAAGCCGAAACTCAGATCATTAGCTGGTGAATTGTTAAGATCTGTTTCCACCTAACAATTTGAGTTTGGAGCCAGCAGTAACCCTTCAGACATGGTATCTAGACCCTCTGTCTGTTCAGACAGTCCTCTTAAATGTGGGCGGGGTTGTTGTCACTCACTGCTCCGTCCAGCACTCGCTGTATTTCCTCATCAGCGGTGACACAGATGGAAGTCTGCACCTGGTTTATCGTCCACAGAACGAGGCTGCACGCCCACATTTTCAGAACAAAATAGAACAGGCTGCAGTGAGAGTCTCTCTCCATGGGATATTTAAAAATAGCAGCTTTGTGCATTTAGTCCTTCTCAGGCAAGCTCAGGGGTTTAGTGTTGCTGTAGCCCACAGGAGGTGAGGATTAGAATATATGACCTTCACATAATCCGCTCCAAATTAATCTATATTTTTAAAGTCATTACTAAAAGTGTGTGTCATCCACTAATGGAACGCTCAAAGTTGGGATATTGAAATGTGTCCAATAAAATTTAATGAAATGTCAGATAAACATAAATAAAATGTTGGAAAACATGACAGTAAACGTTCCACCGTAAAGTGAATGAAGTCATTTTATAGTTGTAGTTTACTGATGTATGAACAGAGGTTACATAAAACCAGAGTGACCGTCCTCTACTGACCAATCAGACTGCAGGGTTTCTAGCTCCACCTTTTAGTACCAGATCTGTGTGCTAGGTACCCCAACAGAGGGGGGACCAAACATGGGGACGCTAAGGAACGCCTCTGTTGGTACCATCCACAACTTTCACTGTGGGAACAGAAACTATGAGACTGAACCGGACTGCTCAGTGGAGGCGGGGCTTTTATGACCTGTTAACAGGTGTCAGGCTGCAAAATTCAACCCAAACTGACTTCATGAATCTCAACACACTGATTTTGTTTCTTGACACAGTCACAGGATTTAAAAAAGTCAACTCACAGAAAAAGAGTGAATTTGGTGTGTTCACATAATTCAGCATGAATTCCTGTTTTTGTTATTGTACGAGACGCTCGCTGTGCATCAGGTGTGTTGAACAGGTGTGCTGATCAGGTGTGTTACCTTGGCAAACTGGACAGCAAAGATCTTCTTGTATTTGAGGTCCATGAGGAGGCTGTTCATTAGCAGCTGGTGGTAGATGTTCCTTGCTCCTACAGACAGACAGACAGACAGACAGACAGACAGATAGACGTAGTGTTGATCAGGACAACATATCATATGTGGAACCATTGTTGAATACTGTGATGAGGTCATGTGACTCAGGATAAATGAACACATAATGACGTATAAGGTTTAATGTCTCTCTGCTGACACAGACTCTGACCACTGAATAAAGAAATGAAATGTAGGAAACCTCGGAGTAACATTTGATCAAGATCTGTCTTTCAATTCTCATTTAAAACAAACTTCGCAGACTGCATTTTTTCATCTGCGTAATATTGTGAAAATTAGGCCTATCCTGACCGGAAAACATGCAGAAAAATTGGTCCACGCTTTTGTTACCTCAAGGCTGGATTACTGTAACTCTCTATTATCAGGTAGCTCTAGGAAGTCCTTAAAAACTCTCCAGCTAATTCAGAATGCAGCAGCACGTGTACTAACAAGAACTAAGAAACGAGATCATATTTCTCCTGTTTTAGCTTCTCTGCACTGGCTCCCTGTAAAATCCAGAATTGAATTTAAAATCCTACTGTTAACTTATAAAGCTCTAAATGGTCAAGCTCCGTCATATCTTAGAGAGCTCATAGTGCCTTATTATCCCACCAGAACTCTGCGCTCTGAGAACGCAGGGTTACTCGTGGTCCCTAAAGTCTCCAAAAGTAGATCAGGAGCCAGAGCCTTCAGCTATCAGGCTCCTGTCCTGTGGAATCATGGGGGAGGGGCAGCATCAATCTTTGTCAATCGTTCTCTGTCTATAATTTTGCACCCTACTTGAGCCATGCCCACCTCCGTTTATTTTTCAACCCTCTCTCCAGTTCTGCTGTGCTTAGACTGTCTGGTTTGTGCACAAATGGCGAATAAAAATCTATTGACTTTTTCAATCAATCAATCAATCAAACTTTATTTATATTGCGCCTTTCATACATCAAAAATGCAACCCCAAAGCGCTTTACAAACTAAAAACATACAACAACAACAAAAAAATACTACAAATATTGAAAACCCGCCCCTCCCACCCCCACATAACAGAACAGGGGAGGACAGGAGCGGGAGAACTGTGGGTTGCCACACGAGCAGCGCCCCGTTTACTTTTTTTTTTAACGTTTTACTGTTTTTGATGTGATGATGAAGGTGTTTCATAACGAGCCACTGCACATCATCCCGAAATCAAAACTGTGACACAAAATACTGATTTTAAAAATGATTTAACTGCCTCTGCTGAGAGTTTATGATCAGAACTGTCTACCGTGTGGTCATCGACCAATCAGAATCCAGTGTTAAACAATGCCATGTAGTAAATAAATATACAAGTACTATACGTGAGCAGTTACCTTTCCACATCTTAGAGTCGTTGAGCATCAGCTTGTCGACCAGCGAGGAGTATTCTCCTTCTGGACCTTTCTGCAGGCCCACCTGACACAGGATCCTCCTCAGACCATCTGAAATACAACAGGTAAACACTCACACCAACCAGAAGCAGACAGAGTGAGGGATTCTTGATAATGAAGTCCAGACTCACCAGAGTACTGAATGATCTGTCCCAACCAGCTGAGAGCCTTCAGAGCAAAACACTGATGAGCAACAACTGATGAGTGCATCACCTGAACCCTGAGAGGCTTCGACTGACGACTGGTGTTCCTCTGATGGGACGCAGGACACAGGGAGTCAGGACAGAGGGAGGACAGAGGGAGGACAGAGGGAGGTACAGAGGGAGGTACAGAGGGAGGTACAGAGGGAGGACAGAGGGAGGTACAGAGGGAGGTACAGAGGGAGGACAGAGGGAGTACAGAGGGAGGACAGAGGGAGGTACAGAGGGAGGAAAGAGGGAGGTACAGAGGGAGGACAGAGGGAGGTACAGAGGGAGGACAGAGGGAGTACAGAGGGAGGACAGAGGGAGGTACAGAGGGAGGTACAGAGGGAGGACAGAGGGATGTAGAGAGGAGTTATTAAATGATTTTCTGTATCACCCTCAGCTCCTCCCTCAGCTGTGCATTCAGACACTCACCACGATCACAGACTTGGCCTGGTCACAGAACTGAAAGTCTCCATATCGAACCGACTTCCTGCCCTGCAACATGAACACGACATGTAACATGGACCTCCTCATGTCTGTGACAACTGATGTGAACCAACATCACACTGGTCCTGGATATCATAGTAACCATAGTAACAATGTGATGCACAGTGTATATGTGTACTGTAGCATGTACTGACGTCTCTGTCCACGGTGGTGGCGAAGCTGACGGCTTCTTTCTGGCTGCAGTTGACAGCTTTCTGCAGCGTGTAGATCACCTGTTCATATGTGTGGACTTCATCATTGAACAACATGCAGTAGTAGGTGTCTCCTCTGTCCCTGAACACACACACACACACACACACACACACACACACACACACACACACACACACACAGGAAGTGTCAGAGTAAACGTGAACGTAACAAAACTCTAATATGTCTGCTTATTGTGATGTCACTTCCTGTTGTATCTCATCCCAACATCTGTCCAACTTGAGCTCAGAGATTATTTAGATCAATAAACCAGAATAATTAATAAAAGGATTAAAACAGTGTCATTAAAAAAAATAAAAACACTGGATTTTTTTTTCCATCAGATTTTACTAAAAACTAAAGAAACGGATCCAAAATTATTTTAAATGTGGAGGCGTCTGTGGCTTAGTGGATAGAGCAGGTGCCCCATGTACAAGGCTGTTGCCGCACCGGCCCAGGTTCCACTCCAGCCTGAGCCCTTTCCTTTTTATTTTAGACCCTTAAACAGGATCAGACAAGCAATGACCTCTTGCTGCTGTCTGGCTTAAAAGGGTTAAAGACAAACACACCTCTTGACACATTATTAGAGGTAAGTACATTACCTTTAATAATGTGTCAACAGGTGTGTGTGTGTGTGTGTGTGTGTGTGTGTGTGGGTGGGTAGTGTTTATTTTGTTGATGAAAACCTTTCATCAACAACCTTTTTTCCACGACAATAACACGACGATGACTAGCTAAAACTAGATATTGCATGTGTTTACATGGACAGTTTAATTCCCTTTTCATTCTGAATGGAAGTTCATTCCTATTAAAAGTAATCTTGTAAACACCTAATTCAGAATGAAAATGGCCAATGTGATTGAAAATTCAATCCGATGTAAGGAGCTGGAATATTCCCTTTCTAATTTCTCGCACTTGTATACACTCATTCCTCTTTAAGTTCATTCCGGTCTTTCTGCACATGCTTGTTTCCTTGCCCTTCTGGCGCCATGACGTATATAGCGCGCATAGCAACGGGCTGAGGTAGAGCAGTCGGACTGGTTGCACTCACCGGTTTCCATTCGCCACAGCACGGCCTTCTGTCTCCCTTCTTTGACCTTCGACCTCCCTTCTCCTCCTCAACGGACGAAGCATTAACAGAACAAGGTTGTTGTCGTACTGCTGCTTCAATAGAAGCAAAACAAGCCCGCTAAGAACGGCGTTGTCAAGCATCTTGTTATCCGGAGTGAGGACTACAGTGTTGTCTTCCAGTAAACGTAAACACGTAACATTCGCCCCGCCCCCTATCCAATCAGAAACCTTCCCTGCCCCAAACCGTGTGCTGACCCGAATACAGGTGATTAGACTGATCTCCGTGTAAACCCTCATTCAGAATGAATATTTCCCATGTAAACTACCTGGAAAGACTTTAATTCATGATGATTTAACCACACCCAATGATAATAAAAACTAAGATGAAATCTATGTTTGATTTTTTTTTTTGACGAGACGTGATGTAAATGTTGGTGGTGGGCTGTTGACAACTTGTACTTCTCTTCAGATGCCTGATGAGCCACAGGCTGGTAAATTACAGTAAATAGTCTGCACCAGGATGTTTCTGTTGGTGCGAGTTGTGAGCTGTAATTCAGCAGTAAATAATCAGCCGTCTGTGTCTGACTGTGGATGGTGGAGCTGCTGGATGGATTTGTGGCTGTTAGCAGTTAGCTATTAGAAGTTAGCTGTTAGCAGTTAGCAATTAGCTGTTAAGTGATAGCAGTTAGCAGTTAGCTGTCTGCAGGGGTTAAAGCAAGAAAACATTTTGTGCCTGGAGCAAGTAAGATTTGTGTGCTTGAAATATGAAATCTTTTCGGGAGCGGGAGGCTGGGTGTTGCGGTCACAAAATGAAGAAATAAAATAATAAAATGCTGCTTTTATGCACTGACTTACCAATAATAATAATCATGTACTTTGTACTGGTTTATTTAACATATCAGTCACCACCTGATTTTCTACAAAAAAGTACATTTTTTTAATACCTTAAGCAAATTTAGCTGGTAGTAGGATTTTAATTAGGGCTGCATGATTTTGAATAAGTATGTAATTGTTCATTATTTTTTACTGATACTTCAACTCAACACAAACTTCAACACAAATCTCACTTGAAATGCCTTTAAAAAATATCTTAAATTATCTATAAACCAAAAGCATCTGATCCAACCTGATTAAGAGATAAAGAGTGTGGCAGGAACCTTGGTCACTACATTAATAGCTTTAGTTACTTTTCAGATTAAACTTTTATAGCATAATGAGTTTATAAATAAAGATTAAACTTTCAGTGGTTAACAGACTTTTTGACTTATAGCTCCTACATCTCTTTTTTGCCTTGGTGCTATTTATTTTTAGAAGCTAAATCATTTAGGCTGTTTGCAAAATTGTATCGCGCTTGATGTGAATTAAACAGGCAGTTAGGTCTAAATTTCGCCTCTGGGCAAGCATGTCATCACTGACATGGATCATATAATGTTGTGGTGGTGACTTTAAAACTTCAGCATAGAGGATTTTTATTGCCGCTTTCATTTCTGTCTGGTTTCTGTTACCTTACCTTCAAAATTACCGCTGGCTTACCGGAGCCTCTCCTGCTCCGTCTGTGCTCTGTGTCTCAATGTGACATGATGTGAAAGCATGCACAGGCGTCAGTGTTGACTGGCTATCACTTGTGCCGTGTAACCAATGAGAGGGGGCTGTAGGCGGGACATTGTTACAAAGCTCAGTGCAGTGGGGACTGCAGGCAGGGAGAGAGAGGCTGTATCAGAGCCAAAGGAGCAAGTTTTAAAAATACATTTATTTGATCGATTACCGATGAAAAAACGTCCGATGCCGATTATGGTAAACAGTAGGTTGTGTTTACTCGCACTCTGTGCGCCTCAATCATTTTCTCGGTTCGCACATATATATATATATTTTTAGCGGCAAATGCGAGTGAAATGCTCGCACTGCAGAGCACTTCTGCCCATGCCGAACAGAAACTTCGCTGCGCCAGAAATCCAGCGCTGTGTCGGAGAATTTTTACCCCTGTGTCTGTCTTCAGACTGAACTAAAATAACTGTAACAATTAACACTATCTATGTCTATGGATGTGTGTGTGTGTGTGTGTGTGCGTGTGTGTGCGCGTACGGTGGCTCCAGTCCTGCAGGCAGCTGGTCCTCCTGTTCCCAGGTCAACATGTCCACAGCGTATTTCAGGATGATGGAGAAGATGCTGAAAGCACGACTAACCATGTCAGCAGGCAGCAGGGCTACAGGATCCTGAAGGGACAAACAGAACCACAGTGATCATCAAGGAACAGACAGAACAACAGACGGTCAGACAGACAGAGGGACAGACAGAGAGAGGGACAGACAGACAGACAAGCAGACAGACAAAAGACAGACGGTCAGACAGACAGACAGACAGACAGAGGGACAGGCGGAGAGAAAGACAGATAGACAGACGGTCAAACAGACAGAGGGACAGACAGACAGACAGGTATGTGTCTCACCTCCTCAGTGTCTCTGTTGTTGGACGTAGGTGTGTGTTTCTGGCAGTAAGGACCTTTCTTCCAGGCCTCAGCATCTCCACAGTCACAGAAACCTCCACCTCCTGACGTCGTCATCTACAACACATAAACACACACACACACACACACACACACACACACACAGTGTACCATCATGTGTCTTGTGTGCAATTCATGGACGGTTCTTCCTACAGAGGACTCAAGAGTTAACATCACCTGTAACCTCCTTTAGGTCTCTGGTGTACCTGTTCCTGTCACACCTCTGACGGATTAAGTAAAATGCTTGTCTCTGCTTCACCCGAAATAACTTCAGTCTCAGTGTCAGAAAAAGTTTCTCTGTCTCTGTTTGGTCCATGTGTCCTCAGGTCTGTCTCTGTTTGGTCCATGTGTCCTCAGGTCTGTCTCCGTCTGGTCCATGTGTCCTCAGGTCTGTCTCTGTCTGGTCCATGTGTCCTCAGGTCTGTCTCTGTTTGGTCCATGAGTCCTCAGGTCTGTCTCTGTTTGGTCCATGTGTCCTCAGGTCTTTCTCCGTCTGGTCCATGTGTCCTCAGGTCTGTCTCTGTCTGCTCCATGTGTCCTCAGGTCTGTCTCTGTTTGGTCCATGTGTCCTCAGGTCTGTCTCTGTTTGGTCCATGAGTCCTCAGGTCTGTCTCCGTCTGGTCCATGTGTCCTCAGGTCTGTCTCTGTCTGCTCCATGTGTCCTCAGGTCTGTCTCTGTCTGCTCCATGTGTCCTCAGGTCTGTCTCTGTCTGCTCCATATGTCCTCAGGTCTGTCTCTGTCTGCTCCATGTGTCCTCAGGTCTGTCTCAGTTTGGTCCATGTGTCCTCACGTCTGTCTCTGTCTGCTCCACGTGTACTCAGGTCGACAGGATGCACCTGTCCACAATCATCATCATCACCTCCATGGTATTTCTGGACCTTCATGAGCGGGGCTGTGTGCTAATTACTGACTAGCATTAGCATGCTGTTGTGTAATCAGAGAAGAATCTTGAAAATCCATTGGCCAGACAAGATCACCAACGAAGATCTTTGGACAAAGACACAGCAAATACCAGCTAATGATGAAATTGGACGAAGAAGATGGAAATGGACAGGGCACACTCTTCGAAAACCACTGTCAAACATCACCAGACAGGCTCTGACGTGGAATCTTCCGGGGAGGAGAAAGAGAGGTCAGCCAAGAAACACCTGGCGAAGAGATTTGGAGGCAGACACCAAGAAGATGGGATACACCTGGTCACAGATAGAAAGGAAAGCCAGCGATCGAGTACTCTGGAGGTCCGTTGTCGACGGCCTATATCCCAAAAGGGGTGTAAGGCATAAGTAAGTAAATAAGTAAGTAAGTTAGCGTGCTGTCAGGTTGCGAGTGTTTGGCGTTCATGAACATTCACACGTGTCTATGATCAGATCTGAGTTTGATGGTGACTGACTGCAGACACGAGTCCTGTTTGTCAGGCAGACACTGGTCACTGCTAAGTTTCTAGTGGATCTGGATTCACAGTGATCTGTTGTACATGAATCCATCTGCACGTCAGATACTGCACATCACTGTGAGCTTTACACCAGAATGGTCGGCCATCTTGGACCCTTCTTAGGCTCTGGTCCTGGTTCTCACACTGATCTGTGCTCTGCTGGTCTCACCTGGACTCACCTTCACCTACGTGACCTGGTCTCTGTCTGGTTATAAAGCTCTCAGAAGAACCAGGATGAACCAGTTTGTTGGTTCTGGTCACTGTGTGAAGGTGTTTGAATGTTTCTACATCTTACTGTGGATCTGTATCTGTTTATTGTGTCATTGTTGTTGTTGTTTGTAACTTTACAGATACAGCCATCTCAGACAGGACTCAGCCGCACACACATCACTGACCTCAGACAGGACTCAGCTGGTTAAATACAAACTCACAGGTTTACTGATGTTTCATCAAAGACACCAAAAGTGTGTTTCAGAGTGAGTGTGTGTGTGTGTGTGTGTGTGTGTGTGTGTGTGTGTGTGTGTGTGTGCGTGCGTGTCACATGCAGCAGACAGACTCTCAGCTGAAGTGTTTCAGACAGTCTTTGTGGACCTGACAGGTGAAGGGGGCATATATCAGATACTTCCTGTCAGGTGACCTCCCGTCAAATCAAACCATTCTTTGGGTGTTTCAGTAAATTATTAATGTGTTAACACAACTGTGTTAATGAGTCAGGGACACAGTCTGTGATTGGTCAGTGAGTCAGGGACACAGTCTGTGATTAGTCAGTGAGTCAGGGACACAGTCTGTGATTGGTCAGTGAGTCAGGGACACAGTCTGTGATTAGTCAGTGAGTCAGGGACACAGTCTGTGATTGGCTGATAGACTGGACCCAGACATGATGGAGGTCTAACAGCATCAGTAACAGTTTCTAACACAGACAGATGAATAAACCTTCACAGAGACACAGTCAGTGTCAGATTGATCATCAGATAGTCATGTCACTGTGCCTCCCGAGAGATGCTGCAGGTCAGCCGATCATTAACCTCTCAAGACAGATTCTGCAATTCACATTGTAGAATCTGTCAGCAGACTAGAGAGGGGGGTGGGGCAGGGCTTTGAGTTTGAACGATGCTGCGCTTTAGCCAATCAAAATGGAGGGGGCGTGGCCGAGACGTGCAGGTGTCCCCAGGAAATGTGTACCTACAGAAACAGCAAGCTCTGTGTCCATAGCGACCGCTCCACCCAAAACGCTGTCTTGTCAACGTGAAATTTGTTTTTTCCAGTGGATGAGATGTTAGCTTTGCTAACTGTCCCTGTCAGCTGCAGTCACTGATGCTTTCTAGACATCGTGATTTCCCATAACTGAATGAATACCACACATCAACACAACACAAAACTACTTTGCTAGCTCAATCATGTTGTAACTAAGATATCCGCTGGAAAAAATATTTTATTCACGGACCGTTTATTGAGTTATTACCTTATTTTTATACAGTCTATGGTTATTACAGACGCCGCTAACAGCTAACGTTAACAGCTAACGGTTAGCCCAGCTAATCTACGATAACCATGTTATTCATTACAAAACGTGCCCACAGAAATACTAATGTTTGTTCAATCATTGTGTTTATAGACTTAACAAACATCAGATTAGTCTACACCGTGATATAGTGACGTGAAAAATGTGATATATAGCTAAACTCTGCTGGTTTTCTACCCGAAGTATTTGTAAACAACAAATACGATTCCCTGGGGGCACCGCCGGAAGTGAAGGGCGTGAGCGATCCCCGAGGCCCCTGCACTTCCGTTAGTCGAAAAATTCTGGGCTGTGCCTCCAGAGGTAAAGGAAGAAAATTCTTTTTTTTTTTTTTCCCTTTACCGATGGATTTCCAGATTGGCCAATCATTAACCTTCTGACTGGGACTCCATCACAGTAAGACAGCTAATGGTAGGCTAACATTAGCATCGGGGTCAGACACAGGAAGTCTGTCACACACGTTATGTAACAACAGAAACGTTCTGATGAACGAGACTCAGTCACTTGAGTCCAGTCTGAATACCTCGGCTTCAGTCATACAGTTTACTATCAGGTAACATCACATTTATCGATATCTGTCTGATCCAACACCTGTTCCACCTGTCTGAGTGTGTGTGTGTGTGTGTGTGTGTGTGTGTGTGTGTGTGTGTGTGTACTCACCCTGTATCGATGCTCTTTGTGAACACTTTCCAGGAAACACTTCATACACAGGACACAGGTCGGGTCGGCCGCACACTCCCTGAACACAAACAACAGTCTGTTTACCACACCTGTCAGGCTCTCCCCACCCAAACCCCGTTACACACCAGGTACCCCCTGATCACAGTGACCCCTCCCACCAGCAGGATACTGACCCATGTGACACCCTAACACCTGTTCAGGAATGACCTGAGGAACGTGACAAGCCCCGCCTCCACCCAGCACTTCAGTCTCATTGTTTCTGTTCCCACTGTGAAAAGTTGTGGATGGTACCAGGGATGGTATCAGTCCTGACCAGTTTTTATCCCTCTGAGCCCGACACAGCTGGGGCCAGAGTTTTCTATAGAGTTAGATCAGTCTCAATATTCACAAATGCACACAGAAGGATTCACAAATACATGTTAAGATTTATATATAAATGGCTCTCTCCAAACAAATATTTTCAATGCACACACATATATTTAGCATTTTATATAAATGTAAAAAAAAATCCACAAACACCAATAAAGTTTCACAAATGTATTTCTGATGCACACACAAATATTTATTGTTTTAAATATATGCAAAAAAAATCCACAAATATATGTATTTAAAAAGTATTTGCAATTTTCATCAAAACATATGTGGATGTTGATACATTCATTTACAAATGCTTTTATTTTGTGAACCTCTGCGCATTTGTGTGTGAATCTTTTTGAGACTCCCCTGACATCACCCGATCCACAAATGCATTTTTTCTACCAAGGGGATATAGGTAGCCAATCAGATGTCTCCTTCCTCTTCAGCCAATCACATGAGCGTCCCGCCACCACCCCCACGTGGGGTATGTTTTAACGTCGTAGTGTCAGAAGGTGGCAGTAATGCACCACTACATTGTTTGCGACCTCCAAATTAATACGGAAGAGAAGAAGAAGAAGAAGGTCAAGCGCGTATGTCTATGGTCAAGAGGTCTAGTTTGCAGCATGGTGGCCGACGATCGTGCACCTGTAAGGAGTAGCATCCAGCTGCAGCCCCGGAGCACAAGCCCCTGACGTGACGTGTTTTGCTGGATATTCTTGTCGCGGTCTTTGTGTGGAACTTAGCTCGCAGGACACAGCATCTCAACGCAGCAGGTTTCAGGTAAGCTACCTGGAATAAATTGGCAGAAAATAGCTATGATGTTTATTCTGTGACCGTTAGAAGAGGTCCCTGGTGAGTGGCGAGGGCAGGGCTCGAGACTTGGGATCCACTCACCTATGGTCCCGCCCGGGCCTGACGTCTGCAGCCCTCCAGCCTGACCTCCGCGGCCTGGACGGATGCTCAAGTGTGGGTGAGAGGAGCGGAGAGGAGCGCGGAGGTCAGGCCGGCGGGCCGACACATGTGTATCCGAGAACGGGTGCTCAAGTGTGGGTGAGGGGAGCGAAGAGGAGCGCGGAGGTCAGGCCGGTTGGCCGACACCTTGTAGTCAGGCCGTTACAACACTAAATTAAGCAGAGTGACGGACCCAAAGCCTTCAATCTGGCTATAAAACAGCTGAAATGCGAAACAAAAAAAATACAGTGGTGAAGTTGGGATTTGTTTCTTGAAGTTACTGCTCATTGTCTTTTCTGTCTCTTGCAGGCTGCCAGGAGAAGCGGACTGGCCATCAGATATTGTTTGTGGAAATCTGAAAATAAAGTTTGTCAAATTGACTTTTGTCTCTTCATCGTGCACACTTACACACGAAATAGGGTAACAGTCAGCTATTTTTGAATGTTAGCATTGATTTCTCACATTGAATGGTGAAATATTTGTAGTTTGAAAGGTCCGACCTAAATGAATACAGGTCGTAGTTAACTAAGCATATGAATATTAATACAGAAGGAGCGCCCACTGAGCGCAGCTTCTTTTATTGATGGTTCGAACGTTGCGATGGGATCAAAAACAAACAAAAAACAAAGTTGACTTGAATGATTAAATAAAGGTAAAATAAATGGACAATTCATCAATTCATAGACGCTATGTTATGCAATTTTACTTAAAAAAGTTGTTAGGAGAAAAAAAAGCCAGAGGCTTGTGTCACGTCAGGGGCTTCTGCTCCGGGGCTGCAGCTGGATACTGTTGCCTGTAAGTGTATCCACTTGTTGTAAATCATGACTCTTTGCTGAATTATTAGTGATTGGTTTTGCTAAAGTGTGTGTGGTAGCCCAGTTAGTTAGCAAATTATCTGAAACTTGCTTAGTTGGTAGCCTATAATTGCACCGTGTAACTGACGCTAACGTACACTGTGCAACGCACACCGCCGCCGGCGCGGTGCGTTGTCCGCCAAGTGCCGCCCCCCAACACACATCGGCAGCGGCACCTTCGACACTATTTCCCACCCCAGCCCGCTGTTCCGGGACAGATATAAAAGGCTTTTCTCGCAGTGCCGGCCGCGCTGGAAATAGAGCAGTGCTTAAGCACTCTACGCTCTTGACCTTCTTCTTCTTCTCTTCCGTATTAATTTGGCGGTCGCAAACAATGTAGTGGTGCATTACTGCCACCTTCTGACACTACGACGTTAAAACATACCCCACGTGGGGGTGGTGGCGGGACGCTCATGTGATTGGCTGAAGAGGAAGGAGACATCTGATTGGCTACCTATATCCCCTTGGTAGAAAAAATGCATTTGTGGATCGGGTCACGTCAGGGGAGTCTCAAAAAGATTCACACACAAATGCACGGAGGTTCACAAAATAAAAGCATTTGTAAATGAATGTATCAACATCCACATATGTTTTGATGAAAATTGCAAATACTTTTTAAATACATATATTTGTGGACTTTTATTGCATATATTTAAAACAATAAATATTTGTGTGTGCATCAGAAATACATTTGTGAAACTTTTTTGGTTATTTGTGGATTTTTTTTTACATTTATATAAAATGCTAAATATATGTGTGTGCATTGAAAATATTTGTGTGGAGAGAGTCATTTATATATAAATCTTAACATGTATTTGTGAATCCTTCTGTGTGCATTTGTGAATATTGAGACTGATCTAACTCCATAGTTTTCAGGTTAATGGAACATCCGTCTGTCCGTCCGTCGCATCCGTCCCATCCTTGTGAACTTGTGATATCTCAGGAGCAACCTGAAGGAGTTTCTTTACATTTGACACAAACTGAAGAAAAAACTGATGAGAGTTCTGTAGTCCTTGCGGGATGTTTTTGTCCATAACTGAAGAATTCAGACACTAATTCTGACCAAACATGACACACATGTCTATCAGGATAAAATAATGAGGGTCAAAGGTCAGCTTGACTGTGACATCATCTTGTTCTAACATCATATCTCAGGAACAGAAGGGGAGACATTCAGACTTTGATCTGATTGGTCAGATCTTCTGTGTGTCATGCGACATCACTAACAGGAGTCAGTGGGTGTTTCTAAAAGTCAAGAATTCTTTCTTGGTAGGATGAGTCCTCCAAATAAAGAATTCTCCAGAGACAGAATCATTCCTATCATTTAGTGAACACACATTGGAACAGACTAACCAGTGTCCCTCTTGCTACTAGCTGCTCGCTAATTCCTGCTATCAGCTGTTTCCTGTTTATCCACTGCCAGTGGGTCGCACATGCGGCGTCATCAACAGCCCCTCCCACAAGTCATCAACAGCTCCTCCCACAAGTCATCAACAGCCCCTCCCACAAGTCATCAACAGCCCCTCCCACAAGTCATCAACAGCCCCTCTCACATGTCATCAACAGCCCCTCCCGTTGCAGAAGGCCGCCTCGGTCTGTTTAAACTAAAAGGGTTCCACCAATATGTCTACCCTTCGAGGCGTAAAATTGGGCACCTCGGATCAATTCGCCAATCCGGCTCTGTGTGTCTAAACGCTCGCAGCTTGCCGGCAAATTGGCCCAACATTCACTAAAAATCTGGCAGTATAAAAGAGGCTTAAATCATGCCGAGCTCTGCTGGCGCAGGTTTCATTGAAGAGGCCTGCCTTCAGCATTGTGGGGATTTTACACCGTGGAGGATCCAGCCATGAAAGAAGGACTCAGTCCTCGGTGACATTCAGAAAGATCCTTGACACTGGAACAGTCCTTGACGGAGGACCCTTAAATTCTGCTGTTTAAAGGAAATGGCCACTTTAGAATGAAGATACAGACAGTACTTACTGACCCTCATGCCCACAAGAAGTCCAGTGGGCAGTGGGAAGTCTGCGTGAGACTAGCTGATGGCTAGTGGTGATGCTAGTTCTCGAGTCTCGTGCCATGTAAACACAGCAGTCTGCAGGGCAGGCTAACTGACCTCAGTGAGAAATGATGCTGTAAAAGTGGAGTAACTTACGTCTTTTCAAGTCAGTGTTGCATGCCGCTGCTTCAGAGCACTTGGATTACGACGGACGAGCCGTTCAGACGTTTTTTAAATGCATTAGTGGAGTTTAATTACATTTTCAAAATGTGGGTTCCATGCACTTCAAGTGTAGCTGTTATCTTCAATAACTCAAACGAGTTTTGTGGATTAAAAACTCCACTGGACTTCTTGTAGGCATGAGGGTCAGTAAGTACTGTCTGAACCTTCATTCTAAAGTGGCCATGTCCTTTAGAGATCACCCAATGTGTGTGTGTTACCTGTGTGTGTTACCTGTGTGTGTGTGTGTGTGCGTGTTACCTGTGTGTGTGTGTGTGCGTGTTACCTGTGTGTGTGTGTATGTATATGTTACCTGTGTGTGTGTGTGTTACCTGTGTGTGTGTGTGTGTTACCTGTGTGTGTGTGTGTGTGTGTTACCTGTGTGTGTTACCTGTGTGTGTGTGTGTGTGTGCGTGTTACCTGTGTGTGTGTGTGTGTGTGTTACCTGTGTGTGTGTGTGTGTGTGTGTTACCTGTGTGTGTGTGTGTTACCTGTGTGTGTGTGTGTGTGTTACCTGTGTGTGTGTGTGTGTGTGTGTGTTACCTGTGTGTGTGTGTGTGTGTGCGCGCGTTACCTGTGTGTGTGTGCGTTACCCGTGTGTGTGTGTGTGTGTATGTCTCACCTGCAGGAGTAGGTGGGCTCTCCCACCTTGAACACATGACCACACAGCGGTGACGGCTGGTTGTTCTCCTGCAGGAGGGCAAGGCCGGTGGCCGGCTCCTCCCCCAGCAGGAGCCACTCCAGGGGAGCCAGGAGGAGCAGCTGACAAGCCAGCTCCTCCCTCTGCTCCTCCCTCTGCTCCTCCCTGCTGGTGCCCCCACTTGGACCCAGGCAAAGGATTCTGGGTACATACACCGCCAAGTGACGGTACACGTCCTGCTGCAGGTCGGACGCGGCCAGCCATCGCTGAGGAGGAGGAGGAGGAGGAGGAGGAGGAGGAAGAGGAACATCATTTAATTAATAAGTGAAAATCAAAGATTTCAGAGTGTTCAATGTAGGGTTGGGAACGATTAACCGATACGACCGGATATCCAGTTTGACAAGCGAGAGATACGGCTGTGTCGGTAGCAGCCTCCTCAATCGATACGAATCAGCCATGAATCCTTAGATGAATCGATTGTAGAGTCATGGATCGGGTATCGCGAGACTAGCAAACGGTTGACTGGCTTTAACAGTTTGCATCTCTAAAACAACGCGAGACCCGGTGGCATGCTCCGTAGTAGGCATTACTGACACTGATAATGGATGTAAACATCAGCGCCAGCTTGACCAGTGGAGATGAGAAACAGAGGCTAATGCTGGTTGGCTAAACCAGAGAGCAGCCAAGCCGCAGCAGAATCTAAAGGTGAATCCTGCCGGTTGTGGGTTGAACAGGGATCATAGACACAAACAGAAATATGTAAAATATGGCGGCCATAGCGCTCGGCGGCGCAAGATAACGGCTTACCAGCGTCCAAGAAGTCTTCGTCGGTGTCATGATGACTGGCCAGAAACACCTGAACAGCCGAGCCGTGGCAGCACACAGGTATGTGACGTGTCAGAGGAGAAACGAGCTGTTCACATTTCCACAAACCTCACCGCACTTTAGGGACTGTTCTTTACTTGTCAGGGAGGAGGGTGGCTGGTTGATTTTTATTTTATTCATTTATTTTATTTTGATCCCCCCTGTGTTAATCACTTATTGATGCTGTTTTTGAAGTATGAATAAGTAATTTATTCCTCTGAAATATCAGTGATGTATTATAAGAAAGTGATCTATCTTTTTATAAATTACAAACACAGAGTGTAGCAAACACAGAAAATTAGTCTGATATGCTTTCAATGATAAGCTGCTAGTCATCACAGTCCATGATATCAACTAATACCAGGAGATGTCAGATTCTGCCCCTACATTGCATGTTATTATTTTATTCTGCTTTATGTTTATATTGTACTGCGTTATAATAAACTTTATTCGAGTCAAGTCCATATAAGATACATACAAAAACACAGACAATACAATAAAAACAACACAACAAGTAGGTTTAAAACACTTAAATTTTACTTAAAGTTCATTTCACTTAAAGTTTAAAACTTCTTCTCATTTTTATACTGATCCCATCCAACAAAATTATGTTCATTCAGCAAGTCTTTTTTTGGTCCGTGTCTAAAAATAAATATATTTGACATGTGATTTTGTTGTTGTTTGTCTTTTTATTTTATTTTTGCCAGTGCCATACAGCAACAATGCTTGGGGATGTGGTCTTTTACAAATTTGAAAATACTGTAAGAATGTCACTTTTATAAAATTCTTTATTTTATAATGTATGATTAATGTCTACATAAACAAATGTTAACCATAGAATTGTATCGAATCGTATCGTAACCCGTGTATCTAGATACGTATCGAATCATCTATCACAGAGAGATTCCCAACCCTACTTCAATGTCAGATGTTCTCATGTGTAACAGACACTCAGAGAATCAGTCTGAACTGATCCACTGTGATAAAGTCAAAGAGAAGAGGTCACACAGGCATAAATCAGATGCACTGGTTAATAGCAGTGTTAAATAATAATATTAGGGCTCCTTGTTTGTGAGATGAGGAAAAATAACCTGAGATAAATGTAATAAGTGAAATTAAGTGAAATTCCAGAAAATAATTAGTGAAATTATAAAAAATAACTAATAGAAATAAATAAATTAGATAAAAGGTAGATAAATCTAATTTTAGCTCCATGTTTGGTCATGTAAAGACAGATATACCTGCAATACATAAAGACAGGTGAGTGTACTGAGGGTGTGCAGGCTGACACATGCTGTCGATTGACGGTTCTGACGGTTAATAACCGGTCGGTAGTGACACGGGATCTAACGGTGCAAAAAAAACAAAAAACAGCAGGTGTGTTTATACACACCGACAGTCGGAGTTGACGTCGTGACGTCAGACTGAGACACACACACACACACACACACACACACACACACACACACACACAGCAGCAGCAGCAGCTGTTTACGATCCAGATGTTTGACACATCACTCACAGCTGCTAGCATTAGCATTAGCATTAGCATTAGCATTAGCTCCGTGTTGCATATTAACGAGAAAAACGTCGAGCAGGTGAGAGCGCGCGCTGTGACGCTGTGCCAGGTGAGGTGAGGATGTCAGCAGGGACCGACAGGTGGAGAGGAGCTTACCGACGCCGTGTCTTTGGCGGAGAAATTCAGGAACTCCGAACATAAAGCTGATGGTGGGTCTCTGTCGGACTGGGCCGCCGCCATCTTTCCTCCTTCTGCTCTGTGGCTGCTCAACGGAGAAGAACCCGGAACCGGAAATAAGCATCAGCTGAGGGGGGCGGGGCCAAGACTTTGAAAATACCAAGATCAGACAGAAAACACACGCACACACACACACACACACACACACACAAATAAGTGTCTCTCAGATAGATAGATAGATAGATAGCTACATCTATACAATGTGTATATACCTTGTGTATATGTATATATATATATATATATATATATATATATATATATATATTTAAATAAACACAATATCTAATATTTAATGTTAATTTCTACCATGGATCATGTTTAAATCACTTCAATCACAAATATGTAAACCGGGAACTATTCAATCTGTTTCCATGCCAATAGAAATATACTTTATATCTAACTGCAGTCTGGGAGGAGTATTTTTTAGACCAAATATCGATCCAATACTTACATCTTAAACTACATCCTCCAATTCCTTACATATATTTTGAGCTTTTATTGAAGTAGGTTGTTGAAATAAGTTATTGACTCTTCTTATCGACAGATTCTACGACTGATAAACGTCCAATCAGTTGATGTTGATGTCTCACAAAAAACAATCACATTATGATGTTTACAATAAATAAATATTTTATTTTGACAGACAGGAAGTTATGTCATCACACAGTCAGTACCTTCAGTACTTCTAGTTCTTTATAGAATGGTCACAGAGCTGTGACCAGGTGACAGAGGAAAACACAGGTGGATCAGAGTTGGTGGTTTGACTACGACAGTGTCTCTGAGGAGGAACTGTGATCATAGGTTCTATCCAAGCCAGTGGTTCTCCCCCGTGATTGTAGGATCTATCCAAAGTAGCAGTTTTCCCCCTGTGATGGTGGGTTCTATCCGAAGTAGTAGTTTTCCCCCTGTGATCGTGGGTTCTATCCAAACCAGTAGTTCTCCTGCTGTGATCGTAGGTTCTATCCAAACCAGCAGTTCCGCCCCCCGTGATCTAATGGGTTCTATCCAAATGAGTAATTACCCCATGATCGTGGGTTCTATCCAAATCAAAAGTCCCCCCCTGTACTCGTAGGTTCAATCCAAATCAATAATTCCCCTGTGATTGTAAGATCTAGCCAAACTAGTGGTTCCCCCATGATAGTAGGTTCTATCCACACCTGTGGTTCCCCCCTGTGATAGTAGGTTCTATCCAAACCAGTGGTTTCCCATACAGTCTGTGTTCCAGGTGACTCCACAGAGCCAACACCACTCAGCTCTGCACAGAGGACACTGCATGTGCATACAGCCGCCTGCAGGGGGAGATACAACACAGTACTTCATATACACAGTACAGACAGGTACAGTACTTATACACAGACAGACACAGTACTTGTACACAGACAGACACACACAGACAGACACAATACTTGTACACAGACAAACACAATACTTGTACACAGACAGACACAGTACTTGTACACAGACAGACACAGTATTTGTACACAGACAAACACAATACTTGTACACTGACAGACACAGTACTTGTACACAGACAGACACAGTACTTGTACACAGACAGACACAATACTTGTACACTGACAGACATAGTACTTGTACACAGACAGACACAGTACTTGTACACTGACAGACACAATACTTGTACACAGACAAAAACAATACTTGTACACAGACAGACACAGTATTTGTACACAGACAGACACAATACTTGTACACAGACAAACACAATACTTGTACACTGACAGACACAGTACTTGTACACAGACAGACACAGTACTTGTACACAGACAGACACAATACTTGTACACTGACAGACATAGTACTTGTACACAGACAGACACAGTACTTGTACACTGACAGACACAATACTTGTACACAGACAAACACAATACTTGTACACTGACAGACACAGTACTTGTACATTGACAGACACAGTACTTGAACACAGACAGACGCAGTAATTGTACACAGACAGACACAGTACTTGTACTGTTACCGTTTCTCTCCACAGGAACTGAACATTGAGGGCAGCGTTTGGTCGAATCCTGCAGGAGGAGCATGGAGGCTTGATCCCACCTCCCCCTCTGAGAGGCCTCCTCCTCCACCACAAAACCCTGAGGAGGAGGAGGAGGAGGAGGAGGAGGAAGAGCAGTGTTTGATATATTTCAGTGCCTGAGATGATGTCATATGTTCCTGTTTTCGTCAGGAGCTCTGTGATTGGCCAGTGTACCTGAGAGGCTTCGCCTATGGGAGTGGCCTGTTCTGCGAGACACACGCCCTCATGGTAGCCCTCCCGGCAGTCTCTGCAGAAGATGAAACCACAGCCGAGCTGTCGGTCACACTCCACCCTCCTGCCGCCATCAGGTGGAAGAAGCCCTGCCCCACAGCCGGGTGACGGACACATCAGTCCTCCAGTCATCAGCAGGCACTCCTCCGCGCCGTACTGCAGGTACCGCCCATACTGACAGACACAAACACACTGACTTTAAATAAAGTTTGATTTCAAGTAAAGTTCGATTTTAACAAAAATTATTTGATTTTAAATAAAGTTTGATTTCAAATAAAGTTTAATTTTAAATGAAGTTTGATTTAAATAACATGTAATCTAAATAAAGTTTTATTTTTAATACAATTTAATGTAAATAAAGTTTGATTTTAAATAAAGTTTGATTTTAAATAGAGTTTAATTTAAAAAAAATGTAAATTAAATAAAGTTTGATTTTAAATAACATGTAATCTAGACAAAGTTTGATTTTTAATACAATTTAATGTAAATAAAGTTTGATTTTAAATAGAGTTTAATTTTTAAAAAAATGTAAATTAAATAAAGTTTGATTTTAAATAACATGTAATCTAGACAAAGTTTGATTTTTAATACAATTTAATGTAAATAAAGTTTGATTTTAAATAGAGTTTAATTTTAAAAAAATGTAAATTAAATAAAGTTTGATTTTAAATAACATGTAATGTAGACAAAGTTTGATTTTTAATACAATTTAATGTAAATAAAGTTTGATTTTTAATAATATTTAATTTAAATAAAGTTTGATTATAAATAAAGTTTGATATAAACAAAGTTTGATTTAAATTAAGTTTTATGTGACAGTTTGGTCTCTTAAATAAAGAGTGAAGCATCTGTATCTTCATCCTTCACTGATATAAACTCTCTCTCTCTCTCTCTCTCTCTAATATAAATAAAATTGAATTGAATTGAATTGAATAAAAATAAGTGTGTATATATATTAATCCTCTGACAGTGTGTGAAGAAGAAGAAGAAGAAGAAGAAGAAAAGGAAGAAGAAGAAGAAGAAGAAGAAGATTAATAGCTGCTGCACAGCAACGGTCAGGGCCGGGCAATTTTAGGCAAATTTAGGCAATTCTGAGCAACAAGAGGCAGAATAGGAAGAAAACAAGAAAGTTGCCATTACAATGTACATTTTGCATCAGTTGAAGTTTGAACTCACAACCTCTGACACCAAGGAGCATCTTCTATCTGACTGAGCTAATTAGCCAGTGACAACTCATCTGTGGCTGAGTAAGCCAGCCACCAGGATGGCAGCAGCTGTCAAGGCAGATTTCAAACTGCTGATAAATCTGAAGACAAAAATCTGAAAAAACACATCTTGCATCTAGACAGCATGGAGATGTTGTTAATTTGATTTTTTTTTTAACAATGATTGATTATCTCCATAAGTGAAAAGCTGATGTGTAACGATGTTCTATTGCCATTGACAGCAATGGTTCACATGAGGACAGAATTCAAAATGCTGTCAAAAATTTAGTTTTTGATATAGAATTCTGATATTTACCAAACGTCATACATTTTTTTTATGAACATTGAAAACTTATTTAGCAAGAATTTGTAAGTATATGTTTACAGTACTGTTTACAGTCAAACATCTTGATGCACTGTAGGCTCAATTTTTGATAAATCAAAAATCTGAGTACAGTTTGTGTAGGACAGTCTGAAGATGCTCTGTAGCAAGTTTGGTGTCAACTGAGCAAAAATTGTGGGAGGAGATAGGTTTAACAAGTTTTACAGTTTTTGAAAAACAACAGGGTGATGAACTTCATAATTTGCAATAGGTTTAAATGTACAGAAGTTTCTTCAGTATTGGGGCTACATTTTGGTGAAAGTTGAGAAGTTGTAGCACATACGGTCGATGTGTTGTGAATTTTCACAGTTTTGAACTTTAGACACTTGCTGTAGCGCCACCATGAAGACTATTGACTTGTGTTTGCAGCTAAGCAAATCTGGCATAGGACTGGACCTTTGTGCAAAGTTTGGTGATTTTTCACGCATGGGAAGTATGATTTCCTCGGAAGAAGAAGAAGAAAGAACGAGCAGGAAAACAAGAGGGTCCTCGCAGGATTGCCTGCCCGGCCCCTATAGAAGAAGAAGGAGAAGAAAAAGAAGAGGAAGAAGGACAGCGTCACCTGATCCTCTCCCAGAATCCTGAAGTGATGTAACTCTTTGATGAGAGAGTCGACGCAGCCGGCTGCACGTGTCACATGGTTAAACACAGACAAAGGAATAGAAAGAAGAAAATAAAAAAATATGACATTAAAAAAACCTAATTTTTAAAAACATTCATGAAATAAATTAAACAGTATTTAAAAAACAACAACAACATTTAAACGTATTAAAACATATTTAAAACATCTGAACCCCGTCAGATGGGTGTATCGATTGTATTGATAACGGCGTGACTTCTTACCGGCACACGGCAGCGAGTAGCCAATCACAGGATGGTGAACAAACTGGCGCTCGTTGAGTCGGGTCTGACAGTAACGACGGAAACAGTCGAGACAGATCACATGACGCTCTGAACACTGGAAGACCAGGACCACATCCCTGTGGGATACACACACAGACATGTGTTGGACAGCAGACATCCCCTCAGCGTGTGACGACCTCACTGTGTCTGTGTGTGTGTGTGTGTGTGTGTGTGTGTGTGTGTGTGTGTGTGTATGTCTGCGCGCACGCGTGTGTGTGTGTTACATGACATCGGTGCAGGCGATACATGGGACGTCTCTGCTGTTGGTCATGATGAGGTCGAGCGCCACAGAGATATCGTCCTCTGATGTCGGATGGGACGCACACTTCATGTAGAACTCCTGCACGCACGCACGCACGCGCACACACACACACACACACACACACACACACACACAGAATGCCTTTGGATGAACACACTGAACTGTCATGGCTCTATAACACAGAAGCCCTGCCCTCTTACCGCTTCGTTGCCGTGACAGCTCTCTGATTGACACACACCATGGATACGACCTCGGAGGAGGACGTCGTCCCAACAGGACGGACCCTGAGAGAGACAGGTCACCATCATCATCACCATCATCATCATCATCACCATCATTATCATCATCACCACCACCACCATCATCATCATCATCATCATCATCATCATCACCATCATCATCATCATCATCATCACCATCATCATCATCACCATCATCAGTCAGTAGATATAAACCCCGAACTAAATGTGTTTACAGATGACATCATCAGCCTGTGACATCGTCAGGGATCAGCTGACTCACCCTGCTGAGCATCAGCGTTGTCTGTCTGCAGGTTCGGCAACAAACTCTGAGTTTTCCTGGTTGGATTGATCGACAACTTTTACAGTACACGAAGAACGTACTGTGACCACACCCATTGAATCCATAGATGCCACGCCCACCTGGACACACATAGGTACACACAGTGGCCTTCATTTATCAAACCAGCGTAGAAACAGGTGCAGCTCTGAGTACAGGATTCATCTTACGATAGGACACACGTGTGATTTATGAAACGTTCGTATCTGACCAGTCCCAGCGTACGAATGATCAGTCCTTGATAAATGCGGTGGCTGAAATCGATCGTCATTAGCATGTCACGCCCTTAAATATTCGTGGTTCAGAGGACTCGCCCCGTGAGGTCGCAACATGGAGAGGAGAGATATTGCAAAGAAGAGAAACTTTTCTGAGCTGGAAATCGTCACCCTCACGTCTGAGGTGGAGGTAAATAAAGACATGCTTTTTGGAAGTTTAAAAACTGGCATTAAAGGAGCTCATAAAAACGCTGTCTGGAAGAAGATCATGGAGGCGGTCAGCAGCGTCACCGCTGACAAATGGAATCCGGCCGAGGTTTGAATAAAATTCTCAAAGTAGCCTATAATCTAATGATGATAATAAAAAAATTAATCTATTCATCCATAGCTTAATAGCCAACACCTGGTAGTTGATCAAGTCACAATTCTTTACGTTTAGGTGAAGAAAAAGTGGTGAGACTTAAAGCTGCCAACAAAAAGCCAAAATGCAGACTGGAGGAGGCCGACCAGATCCCAGCCTGACCCTGACGGGGACCGAGGAAACAATCTCCTCACTAATCGGGTCAGAATCTATCTCTGGCATAAGTGGTGGTGGCGGAGACACAGGCGCACTTGCAGAACGGTAACTAACAGCCCTCCCTTTGCTTGCATTAGTTAATTTAACCTGACAGTACACTACTGTCCAAACAAATAGGCTTACACATGTTACACAGGTACACATCTTTATTGTTTTGTATAAATGCTGTTTCAGAGCCAGGCACCAGCGGCATGGCGTCCAGGTCTTCTCCCCAGAGCGGTCCCACCGAGCCAGGCAGGCGAGCGCATGCCCTCCGCCTGCTGGGCCAATCATCACGGCAGAGATCCTGGAAAGGCAGACAGAAACATGCCGTGTATTGGCTTCAGTTAACACGCTGGAGACAATTAATAACACACTAAAATAAATGAACTAGAATCTAAAGGAAAAAAAATGAATAAAATGTTTAAATGACTAAACGTTGTCCATTGTCTGTATTGAATATCCCTATACCCTAATAGGCTATACTTGCATTACATTACTGATTAAATAGGCCTACTGTAGAGCACTTACACAACGTTCAGGTATACTTTACATTTTAGAAGCGATGAATGAGGTCCTGTCTCCTCCGTATAGCCCCCAGTGGAGACTGTGCTGGCCACGGTTCCCTGGGCATTGGTTCATCTGGCTGCGCCGGCACATCAAACGGCACTCCATTGTCTAAAGCAATATTGTGCAAAACTGCACAGGCCAAAATGATGTCGCACACCTTTTCTGGGGTATACAGCAGCAATCCCCCTGCTGGTCCAAGACAGAGCCACCTGCCCTTGAATAACCCGAAGCAGCTCTCCACCGTGACCCGTGTGCATGTGTGCGCACTGGTAAACCTGCGCTCCTGCTCTGTGGCAGGGTTTGCCAGCAGGGTTATAAGGTAAAATGTTGTCATTTAATAGCCTACTTTGTTTAGATTTATTTAAGGAAGTTTACTTATCGAGAAGATGACTCCGGCTCTGCAGTGTGCCGTCCCGTAGCCGTGCGCCCACGCAACTGTTATGGAATATAAATGAGTCGTGGGCGCAGCAGCAGCAGCAGTACTGACATACTGCAGGAGTACTGACATAAAGTAGGAGTACTGACATACTGCAGGAGAACTGACATACAGCAGGAGAACTGACATACTGCAGGAGAACTGACATACTGCAGGAGTACTGACATATTGTAGGAGTACTGACATACAGCAGCAATACTGACATACAGCAGGAGTACTGACATACAGCAGGAGAACTGACATACTGCAGGAGAACTGACATACAGCAGGAGAACTGACATACTGCAGGAGAACTGACATACAGCAGCAATACTGACATACAGCAGGAATACTGACATACAGCAGGAATACTGACATACTGCAGGAGAACTGTCATACTGCAGGAGAACTGACATACAGCAGCAATACTGACATACAGCAGGAGTACTGACATACAGCAGGAGAACTGACATACTGCAGGAGAACTGACATACAGCAGCAATACTGACATACAGCAGGAATACTGACATACAGCAGGAATACTGACATACTGCAGGAGAACTGTCATACTGCAGGAGTACTGACATACAGCAGGAATACTGACATACGGCAGGAATACTGACATACGGCAGGAGAACTGTCATACTGCAGGAGAACTGTCATACTGCAGGAGTACTGACATACAGCAGGAGAACTGACATACTGCAGGAGAACTGACATACAGCAGGAGAACTGACATACTGCAGGAGTACTGTCATACAGCACGAATACTGACATACAGCAGGAGAACTGACATACTGCAGGAGTACTGACATACAGCAGAAATACTGACATACAGCAGGAGTACTGACATACGGCAGGAGAACTGACATACTGCAGGAGTACTGACATACGGCAGTAGAACTGACATACTGCAGGGGTACTGACATACAGCAGGAGTACTGACATACAGCAGCAATACTGACATACAGCAGGAGTACTGACATATTGTAGGAGCACTGACATACAGCAGGAATACTGACATACAACAGGAGAACTGACATACTGCAGGAGAACTGACATACTGCAGGAGTACTGACATACTGCAGGAGTACTGACATACAGCAGGAGTAATGACATACCACAGGAGTACTGACATACCACAGGAGTACTGACATACAGCAGGAGTACTGACATACTGCAGGAGTACTGGCATTCACACATACTATCACATGTATACTATCAGATATTAATATATTATTATTAATTATAATATTATTACTTTCATTTATGTTGTTGTAAGCTACTGTCATTACCGTTTGTCCTGCATCTCTCTCTCTCTCTCTCTCTCTCTCTCTCTCTCTCTCTCTCTCTCTCTCTCTCTGTCTCATTGTGTCATACGGATTACTGTTAATTTATCATGCTGATCTGTTCTGTGCGACATCTATTGCACGTCTGTCCGTCCTGGAAGAGGGATCCCTCCTCAGTTGCTCTTCCTGAGCTTTCTACCGTTTTTTTCCCCGTTAAAGGGTTTTTTGGGGAGTTTTTCCTGATCAGCTGTGAGGGTCCAAAGGACAGAGGGATGTCGTATGCTGTAAAGCCCTGTGAGGCAAACTGTGATTTGTGATATTGGGCTTTATAAATAAAATTGATTGATTGATTGTACTGACATACCACAGGAGTACTGACATACCACAGGAGTACTGACATACTGCAGGAGTACTGACATACTGCAGGAGTACTGACATACCACAGGAGTACTGACATACTGCAGGAGTACTGACATACAGCAGGAATATTGACATACTGCAGGAGTACTGACATACCACAGGAGTACTGACATACTGCAGGAGTACTGACATACTGCAGGAGTAGTGACATACTGCAGGAATATTGACATACTGCAGGAGTAATGACATACTGCAGGAGTACTGACATACTGCAGGAGTAATGACATACTGCAGGAGTAGTGACATACTGCAGGAATATTGACATACTGCAGGAGTACTGACATACTGCAGGAGTAATGACATACTGCAGGAGTATTGACATACAGCAGGAGTAGTGACACTGACCTTCCAGGCTTGCAGTCTGTGCCCCCTTTCTTGTCTCCTCTCTCATCTCCTCTTCTCCCCTATTACCTCCTCCTGCTGCTACTTGGGCTCCTCCTCCATCACTCCCCTCTAGGATCACAGCCAGGCCAGAGGAGTTGGAGGGGAGGCGCGAGGAGCTGAGGTCCACCCTGGTCAAACTGCTCTGCTCCTCCTCCTCAGCCTGAGCCAGGCGCTCCGGCAGGAGGAGGAGCTGCGAGGAGGAGGAACCTGATAGAGGGAGGACGACATGGACTGTACTCTGCTCCGGGAGGTCACAGCCCTAAGAGGAGGAGGAAGAGGAGAGGAAGGGATAATAATTTATATGAAAGGAGGAGGTGAGGCCTCCTCTGTCTCTTCCTGTCCCTCAGGTTCTCCTCAGGTTGTCCTCACCTGCAGGGTGGAGGTGTTCTTCAGTTCCCTCCCAGCGAACAGAACCCTGAGGTTCTCAGGTTGGACTCCCTGCTGACTCCCCACCACCTCCTTCAACTCCGCCACGCTCGCATCCTCCTGCAGCTCCACAGCCACACCTGGGCCCAGGTTATACCTGACGAACACTGATACAACCAGGAAGTACTGTTACTGCATTACTCTGAGAATACCGAGTACTGTTACTGCATTACTGCATTATTAGAACACAGCAGAACATAGCAGAACACAGTAGAACACAGCAGTAACACAGTAGAACACAGCAGTAACACAGCAGAACACAGTAGGACACAGCAGTAACACAGTAGTAACCCAGTTGAACACAGCAGTAACACAGCAGTAACACAGTAGAACACAGTAGTAACCCAGTTGAACACAGCAGTAACACAGCAGTAACAGCAGTAACACAGTAGAACACAGCAGAACACAGTAGGACACAGCAGTAACACAGTAGGACACAGCAGTAACACAGTAGAACACAGCAGTAACACAGTAGGACACAGCAGTAACACAGTAGAAAACAGCAGAACACAGTAGGACACAGCAGTAACACAGTAGAACACAGCAGAACACAGTAGATCACAGCAGAACACAGTAGGACACAGCAGTAACACAGTAGAACACAGCAGAACACAGTAGAACACAGCAGAACACAGTAGTAACACAGTAGAACACAGCAGAACACAGTAGGACACAGTAGAACCTGAGCAGAACACAGCAGTAACACAGTAGAACACAGTAGTAACCCAGTTGAACACAGCAGTAACACAGCAGTAACAGCAGTAACACAGTAGAACACAGCAGTTACACAGTAGAACACAGCAGAACACAGTAGGACACAGCAGTAACACAGTAGAACACAGTAGGACACATTAGGACACAGTAAAACACAGCAGAACACAGTAGGACACAGCAGTAACACAGCAGTAACAGCAGTAACACAGTAGAACACAGCAGAACACAGTAGGACACAGCAGTAACACAGTAGGACACAGCAGTAACACAGTAGAACACAGCAGTAACACAGTAGGACACAGCAGTAACACAGTAGAAAACAGCAGAACACAGTAGGACACAGCAGTAACACAGCAGAACACAGCAGAACACAGTAGAACACAGCAGAACACAGTAGGACACAGCAGTAACACAGTAGAACACAGCAGAACACAGTAGAACACAGCAGAACACAGTAGAAAACAGCAGAACACAGTAGGACACAGCAGTAACACAGCAGAACACAGCAGAACACAGTAGAACACAGCAGAACACAGTAGGACACAGCAGTAACACAGTAGGACACAGCAGTAACACAGTAGAAAACAGCAGAACACAGTAGGACACAGCAGTAACACAGCAGAACACAGCAGAACACAGTAGAACACAGCAGAACACAGTAGGACACAGCAGTAACACAGTAGAACACAGCAGAACACAGTAGAACACAGCAGAACACAGTAGAACACAGTAGAACACAGCAGAACACAGTAGGACACAGTAGAAAACAGTAGAACCTGAGCAGAACACAGCAGTAACACAGTAGAACACAGTAGTAACCCAGTTGAACACAGCAGTAACAGCAGTAACACAGTAGAACACAGCAGTAACACAGTAGAACACAGCAGAACACAGTAGGACACAGCAGTAACACAGTAGAACACAGTAGGACACATTAGGACACAGTAGAACACAGCAGAACACAGTAGGACACAGCAGTAACACAGTAGAACACAGCAGAACACAGTAGAACACAGTAGAACACAGTAGGACACAGCAGTAACACAGTAGAACACAGCAGAACACAGTAGGACACAGCAGAACACAGTAGGACACAGCAGAACACAGCAGAACACAGTAGGACACAGCAGTAACACAGCAGAACACAGCAGAACACAGTAGAACACAGTAGGACACAGCAGTAACACAGTAGAACACAGCAGAACACAGTAGAACACAGCAGAACACAGTAGAACACAGCAGAACACAGTAGAACACAGTAGGACACAGCAGTAACACAGTAGAACACAGCAGAACACAGTAGGACACAGCAGAACACAGTAGAACACAGCAGAACACAGTAGAACACAGTAGAACACAGTAGGACACAGCAGTAACACAGTAGAACACAGCAGAACACAGTAGGACACAGTAGAAAACAGTAGAACCTGAGCAGAACACAGCAGGTTATTAAAACTCTGGTTATTGGCAGCTCTATTTTGCGGAACGTGAAGTTAGCAACACCAGTGGCCATAGTCAAATGTATCCCTGGGGCCAGAGCGGGCGACATCGAATCAAATTTGAAACTGCTGGCTAAAGATAAACGTAGATTCAGTAAGATTGTTATTCACGTCGGCGGCAATGACACCCGGTTACGCCAATCGGAGGTCACTAAAATTAATGTTGCCTCGGTGTGTGAATAGGCAAAACGATGTCGGACTCCGTAGTTTTCTCTGGACCCCTCCCTAATCTGACCTCTGATGACATGTTTAGCCGCATGTCATCATTTAATCGCTGGCTGTCCAGGTGGTGTCCAGCAAACGATGTGGGTTTCGTTAATAATTGGCAAACTTTCTGGGGGAAACCTGGTCTCATTAGGAGAGACGGCATTCATCCCACTTTGGATGGAGCTGCTCTCATTTCTAGGAACCTGGAAAATTTTATTAGCAGATTATATCCCTGACAACCCAGAGTTGAGACCAGGACAGAGAGCTGCAGTCCTATACGCCTCTCTGAGCTTCTAGTTCACTTACCCAGCCATAGTTTTCATAGTTTTATACCAACGGTGTCTGTCCCTCGACCACCTAAATTATTTAAATCTAAAATTAAACAAAGAGGAGTTGTGCAAAACAACCTCATAGAAATTAAAACCTCTTCTGTGACAGAAAGACAAAACAGGAGAATGAAATGCGGACTGTTAAATATCAGGTCTCTTTCGTCTAAAGCAGTGTTAGTAAACGAATTAATATCAGATAATCATATTGATTTACTCAGTCTCACTGAAACCTGGCTGTGTCCTGATGAATATGTCAGTCTAAATGAATCCACTCCTCCCAGTCATAATAATACCCACATTCCTCGAGGCAGCGGCCGAGGAGGGGGAGTTGCAGCCATTTTTAACTCTAGTCTGTTAATCAGCCCTAAACCTAAACTAGATTATAATTCTTTTGAAAGCCTCGTTCTTAGTCTTTTACATCCGACCTGGAAAACCTCGCAGCCACTTTTATTTGTTATAGTGTACCGTGCTCCTGGCCCGTATTCTGAATTTATATCTGAATTCTCAGAGTTTTTATCCAGTTTAGTTCTAAAATCAGATAAAGTTATTATTGTAGGCGACTTTAACATTCATGTCGACGTTGATAATGACTCCCTGGCTACCGCGTTTATCTCATTATTAGACTCCATTGGCTTCAGTCAGGGTGTACGTGAACCCACTCACTGTTTTAACCATACCCTCGATCTAGTTCTGACGTATGGAATTGAAATTGATAACCTAACAGTCTTTCCACAGAATCCCTCGCTATCGGATCATTATTTGATTACTTTTGATTTCTTTTTACTTGACTACACGCCACTTAGCAACAGTTACTATACCAGATGTTTATCAGATAGTGCTGTCGCAAAATTTAAGAAAATGATTACTCCGTCGTTAAATTCAATCCCAAGTCCTTTAGTAACAGAGGTTTCCCGTACCGATTTTAACCTCTCCCGAATTGATCAATTTGTTGATAGCGCCGTAAGCTCGCTGCGAACAACACTTGACTCTGTAGCTCCTCTTAAAAAGAAGTTAACAAAACAAAGAAAGTTCGCTCCTTGGTATAACTCTGAAACCCGTAAATTAAAGCAAATATCGCGAAAGTTTGAAAGGAATTGGCGATTAACCAAACTGGAAGAATCTCGTGTAATCTGGGCAGACAGTCTCAAAACTTATAAGAGGGGCCTCCGCAATGCCAGAGCAAACTATTACTCAGCTTTAATAGAAGAAAACAAAAATAACCCCAGGTTTCTTTTCAGCACTGTAGCCAGGCTGACTGAGAGTCAAAGCTCTATTGAGCCTTGTATTCCTTTAACCCTTAGCAGTAATGATTTTATGAGCTTCTTTAATGACAAAATTCTAGCTATTAGAGGCAAAATTCATGACGACCTGTCCTCAGATAGTACCTATCTAACCTCAAACACAGCTGTAACACCTAATATTTATTTAGATTCCTTCTCCCCAATTTCTCTTCAAGAATTGACCGCAGTGATTTCATCATCTAAATCATCAACATGTCTCTTAGACCCCATCCCAACTAGGCTACTCAAGGAGGTCTTACCTTTAGTTAACACCCATATATTAGACATGATCAATATATCCTTATTAACAGGCTATGTACCACAGTCTTTTAAGGTAGCTGTAATTAAACCTCTACTAAAAAAGCCCACCCTGGATCCAGAGGTGTTAGCCAACTATAGACCAATATCTAATCTTACCTTTATGTCAAAGATCCTTGAGAAAGTAGTCGCAGACCAGCTGTGTGATTTTCTCCAGGATAATAATTTATTTGAGGAATTACAGTCAGGATTTAGAGCGCATCATAGCACTGAGACAGCTCTAGTGAAAATTACAAATGACCTTCTGATTGCTTCAGACAAAGGACTCGTCTCTGTACTTGTTTTATTAGATCTTAGTGCGGCGTTTGACACTGTTGACCATGAAATTCTGTTACAGAGACTGGAACACTTAATTGGCCTAAAAGGTTCTGCACTAAGCTGGTTTAAATCTTATTTATCTGATCGTTTTCAATTTGTTGACGTTCATAATGAATCATCCGTACGTACTAAAGTTTGTTTTGGAGTTCCGCAAGGTTCTGTGCTTGGACCAATCCTATTTATTCTATATATGCTTCCTTTAGGTAACATCATTAGAAATCACTCTATAAATTTCCATTGTTATGCGGATGATACACAGTTGTATTTATCGATGAAGCCAGAAGAAAGGGATCAATTAACTAAACTTCATAATTGTCTTAAAGACATAAAAACCTGGATGAGCACCAATTTCCTGATGTTAAATTCAAACAAAACTGAAGTTATTGTTCTTGGCCCCAAACAACTCAGAGACTCTTTATCTGATGACATAGTTTCTCTCGATGGCATTGCTCTGGCCTCTACCACTACCGTAAGAAACCTCGGAGTAACATTTGATCAAGATCTGTCTTTCAATTCTCATTTAAAACAAACCTCACGGGCTGCATTTTTTCATCTGCGTAATATTGCAAAAATTAGGCCTATCTTGACCCAAAAAGATGCAGAAAAATTGGTCCACGCTTTTGTTACCTCGAGGCTGGATTACTGTAACTCTCTACTATCAGGTAGCTCTAGTAAATCATTAAAAACTCTCCAGCTAATTCAGAATGCAGCAGCACGTGTACTAACAGGAACTAAGAAACGAGATCATATTTCTCCTGTTTTAGCTTCTCTGCACTGGCTCCCTGTAAAATCAAGAATTGAATTTAAAATCCTACTGTTAACTTATAAAGCTCTAAATGGTCAAGCTCCATCATATCTTAGAGAGCTCATAGTGCCTTATTATCCCACCAGAACTCTGCGCTCTGAGAACGCAGGGTTACTCGTGGTCCCTAAAGTCTCCAAAAGTAGATCAGGAGCCAGAGCCTTCAGCTATCAGGCTCCTCTCCTGTGGAATCATCTTCCTGTTACGGTCCGGGAGGCAGACACCGTCTCCACATTTAAGGCTAGACTTAAGACTTTCCTCTTTGATAAAGCTTATAGTTAGGGCTGGCTCGGGCTTGCCTTGTACCAGCCCCTAGTTAGGCTGACTTAGGCCTAGTCAACCGGAGGACCACCTTTAATGCACCGAGCACCTTCTCTCTCTCTCTCTCTCGCTCTCGCTCTCTCTCTCTCTCCCTCTCTCTCTCGTATCCTATTACTGTATCTATTTTACTCGGCCATTCTGGATGTCACTAACTCGGTTTCTTCTCCGGAGCCTTTGTGCTCCACTGTCTCTCAGGTTAACTCGTATTGCAGCGGTGCCTGGATAGTGTGACGTGTGTGGTTGTGCTGCTGCCGTGGTCCTGCCAGATGCCTCCAGCTGCTGCTGCTGCTGCCATCATTAATCATTAGTCATACTTCTACTGCTATTATAGACATATGATATTATCATACATGTAGACTGCCTGATACTAATATATACTTTCAACATATTGTACCACAGTAGCCAGAACTATAACGACAGTATTATTACTTTCATGAATGTTGTTGTAAGCTACTGTCATTACCGAGGATGTCATACAGATTACTGTATTGTGTCATACAGATTACTGTTAATTTGTTATGCTGATCTGTTCTGTACGACATCTACTGCACGTCTGTCCGTCCTGGAAGAGGGATCCCTCCTCAGTTGCTCTTCCTGAGGTTTCTACCATTTTTTTCCCCCGGTAAAGGGGTTTTTTGGGGAGTTTTTCCTTATCCGCTGTGAGGGTCTAAAGGACAGAGGGATGTCGTATGCTGTAAAGCCCTGTGAGGCAAATTGTATTTGTGATATTGGGCTTTATAAATAAAATTGAAATTGAATTGAAAGTAGGACACAGCAGTAACACAGTAGAACACAGCAGAACACAGTAGGACACAGCAGTAACACAGTAGGACACAGCAGTAACACAGTAGGACACAGCAGTAACACAGTAGAACACAGCAGAACACAGTAGGACACAGCAGTAACACAGTAGAACACAGCAGTAACACAGTAGGACACAGCAGTAACACAGTAGGACACAGCAGTAACACAGTAGAACACAGCAGAACACAGTAGGACACAGCAGTAACACAGTAGAACACAGCAGTAACACAGTAGAACACAGTAGAAAACAGTAGGACACAGCAGTAACACAGTAGAACACAGCAGAACACAGTAGAACACAGCAGAACACAGTAGAACACAGCAGAACACAGTAGGACACAGTAGAAAACAGTAGAACCTGAGCAGAACACAGCAGTAACACAGTAGAACACAGTAGTAACCCAGTTGAACACAGCAGTAACACAGCAGTAACAGCAGTAACACAGTAGGACACAGCAGTAACACAGTAGGACACAGCAGTAACACAGTAGAACACAGCAGTAACACAGCAGAACACAGCAGTAACACAGCAGAACACAGTAGAACACAGCAGTAACACAGTAGAACACAGCAGTAACACAGTAGAACACAGCAGTAACACAGTAGTAACAGCAGTAACACAGTAGAACACAGAAGAACCTCAGAAGAACACAGCAGAACACAGTAGAACACAGGAGTAACCCAGTTGAACACAGCAGTAACACAGCAGTAACACAGCAGTAACAGCAGTAACACAGTAGAACACAGAAGAACCTCAGAAGAACACAGCAGAACACAGCAGTAACACAGCAGTAACAGCAGTAACACAGTAGAACACAGAAGAACCTCAGAAGAACACAGCAGAACACAGCAGTAACACAGTAGAACACAGCAGTAACACAGTAGTAACAGCAGTAACACAGTAGAACACAGAAGAATCTCAGAAGAACACAGCAGAACACAGCAGAACACAGTAGAACACAGTAGTAACCCAGTTGAACACAGCAGTAACAGCAGTAACACAGTAGAACACAGAAGAACCTCAGAAGAACACAGCAGAACCACAGTAGAAGCGAACAGGTCTCACCGATCATCGGTCCCTTCGTCCTTCAATCTCCATGTGTGTTTACAGCTTGCCTGCCGCGGTGCACTCTGGGTATTGTAGGTCCGTCACACGCACACACGAACGGTACAAACTGAGGTTAAAACTACAGCGCGGTTACGTGATGATGACGTCACGGAGCGGCACCGGAAGTTATTGTATTTATGAATTTTAATAAAGTTGTCTTCTTTGTGTGTTTTTGTTGAGCGGCAGCAGCAGGCAGCGGTACCGGAACATTACCAGAACATCACCGGAACATTACCGGCTCTCCGTCAGTGCCCCGGTTTGTGTCTCCACATGGAGCACAGTCCGGACAGCAGCGTCCTGCAGCGGACACAAAGCACCAGCAGCACCGGGCCGACGGTGAGACAACACCCGCTACAGTCCACCACACACACACACACACATACACACACACACACACACACACACACACACACACACACACACACAGAAAGATTAGACTCATATTAGTTGTATTATATAGAAACAGATCAATGTGCAGCACTGTGACACTTTTATATGTCATATGTCATACATCATGTGTCTGACAAGAGAGATTTAAAGGAGCTATATGTAAGAAATCTAAAGCAAATAGTCGTAAAATCCTCCTAATATGTCACAGAGTCTAAGGAATAATGTTCATATAACATACTGATCTCACTGACAACTATAGTACAGCCAGAATGTCCGCCTTTAAAAAACATTTTTACAGTCCGCAAATCATGTTTATGTTTTGAATTTGTGTTTTGGCCTGTTGCGCCACCCACCGCCGTCTACCAGTCACACAGTCAGTAGAGTCTCAGCATCAGTTACAGTTACGACTGAGCCACAGCAGCACGGCAAGCAGCGTTAGCAGTGTCCCAGTACATAGCATTAGCATCCGGCTCCTCCTCAGCTGTATCCCGGCAGCAGCGTTAGCAGTGTCCCGGTACATAGCATTAGCATCCGGCTCCTCCTCAGCTGTATCCCGGCAGCAGCGTTAGCAGTGTTCCGGTACATAGCATTAGCATCCGGCTCCTCCTCAGCTGTATCCCGGCAGCAGCGTTAGCAGTGTTCCGGTACATAGCATTAGCATCCGGCTCCTCCTCAGCTGTATCCCGGCAGCAGCGTTAGCAGTGTTCCGGTACATAGCATTAGTATCCAGCTCCTCCTCAGCTGTATCCCGGCAGCAGCGTTAGCAATGTTCCGGTACATAGCATTAGCATCCAGCTCCTCCTCAGCTGTATCCCGGCAGCAGCGTTAGCAGTGTCCCGGTAAATAGCATTAGCATCCGGCTCCTCCTCAGCTGTATCCTTGCAGCAGCGTTAGCAGTGTCCCGGTAAATAGCATTAGCATCCAGCTCCTCCTCAGCTGTATCCCGGCAGCAGTGTTAGCAGTGTTCCGGTACATAGCATTAGCAGCCAGCTCCTCCTCAGCTGTATCCCGGCAGCAGCGTTAGCAGCAGAGAAGCCGGACTTGCTCGAACGGTCCGATGGAAAACCAAAGATCAAAGACGCGGCGACGCGGCCCTGCCACGGCAGCCGCCCGTGGGCAAACAAATCAGTCTCCAGCGTGTCGCTGTCCAGCAACCTCGAATCTGTAGGGGAGGGAGGGGTGGACATGACTGGTATTTTGAATTTGAGTGTAGTAACCGTTTTGGCCACATTCTTACATACAGCGCCTTTAATGACGATAGTTATTGATGAACTACTGCTGGTCAATATTTAGACGTATTGATTAGTGCCGACGTCACTCAGTGTGTGTTTTTAAATAGTTTCAATAAAATCAGATTTAACAGACAGATTTATCAATCAACCAACCAACCAACCGCTCAGTCAGTCAGTCAGTCAATCAATCAATCAATCAATCAGTCTGTCCTGATTTTTGATGTAACAGGTGAAAATGTAGAAATAATAAAAATAAATAAAATCTAAAAAACAAAACAACTGATTGTTTGTTTATTTGTTTATTCTACTGGTTCCTTAAAATAAAAAAAAATGTTAATACGGTCATAAAAGAAGGAGAATAAATAGAATGATCAATAACTATCAACATAAAATAAACAACATGTGAGAATAAATAAGATGGAAACAAGAGAACTTTGATCAGGACTGGATTGGCTGTGACACGAACCAATCAGTGAACAGACTTTTAGTTTTTTAGTCGTTATATTAACAAACAACGTCCCCCCTCGCCCTGCCCCCCCTGCAGGTGGTGAAGGTGGAGTCAGGTGTGTCAGGTGACTCAGGCATGTCGGCCCTGACGCCTTCACAGACCGCTGAGCTTCACTTCCTGCGTTCACGGGTTCGAGAGCTAGAGCGCGAGAAGGCGGAGCTGTCGGCAGAGAACCAGAGGCTGAACAACATGCTGGTTCATGGTGAGTCCAGATCCATGGCACTTGGTCTACCTGTCCACAGCTGACCAATCAGAGCACTCTCAGGTTCAGACAGGAAGTTGACATTTGATATGACTCCATTTCCCAGAGATCCCTGGGCTCCTGTCCACCATGTGGCAGACGCTGGGCCAGGTCAACAATCATCACTCAGTCTCCATGGCAACAGGCAAGACCGACGGTTACACTTCGTACTCACATCACCACCACACAGCGACCAATCAGGACAGAGACTTCAGTCCCCAGGTCCACGTCCAGCAGGTCCAGGAGGAAGTGGGCGGGGACCTGTCGGATTCCTGGGGCCCGCTGGGCTCCGAGGACGAGGAGGTGCCGGACCTGGGCCTGGGGAGCCACATGGGGGAGGAGGCGCCGCTCTGCAGCCAGACCGACATGGAGGAGCTGAGGAGGAGCTGCTCCGAGAGCCAGTGTACCGCTGGACACATCAACGGACAGGTATGACCACCTGGGATCAGGTTTACACCAGAACTGATCTGGATCTGATCTGGTTTGAAACTGTCTATACTGGTTTCCTGTGTCCAGGTGAGAGCTTGTTAATGCCTTGTCAACACCTGGTCATTGTGTCTTACCTATCCCTGTACATCCAGGTGAGCCAGGTGGAGGTGTATCCGGGCTCTGGTGTTCTCTGTGATGTCCACTCATGGCAGGCAGCCAATCAGGCGCCGTCTCCCACGGCAATGGCACGGTTGCTGCTACTGGGAGTGTTTGATATGAACACCCTAATGAACAGCAACCTGCGAGGCGGGCGGAGCCGCCGACCCGCCTTCCACCCACAGCGCAGCGCTCTGGACCCGCACAAGATCAATGCCATCTTCAGTGAGTTGAGACAGTCCAGCAGAATGTCCCTTTAATCCATCTGTCCTCTCACCGTACTCCTCTCTGTCCCTCAGACGCCATCTTGGCTCGGTTTCCTCTCGCCAAGCGAGGAGTCATCGGCTCCGGCATCAACTCCAAACTGTCAGAGATCCGTTTCCGCTCCCGGAGAGCCAATCGAGACCCCCGATTCCTCTGACAAACAGCTAGACGGCTTCTCCCACATCACTGAAGAATGTCCAATGAAAAGGCAGCAGTGTGGAGCTGCTTGATCAATGAGCAGCTGTTGCTCTGACGGACGGTTTAGTTTCAGGTCAGGTCTGGTTCTCACCCCGCTGAGTCGGCCGCTTTGTCGCCATGACGACCTCTGGGAGAGCTGTACGTTGGCATGACGATCCCATGACCGACTACATTAGAACCACAAAAGGACACAACATGACCACAAAGAGACGCAACACAACCTCAAAGAGACGTAGCATGACCTCAAACAGACACGACACGACCTCAAAGAGACGCATGACAACCCTTAAAGAGACACAAAAAGACAACAAAGAGACGCAACACAACCTCAAAGGGACGCAGCACAACCTCAGAGACACAACAACACAACAAAGAGAACCATTGACCTCAACTAGATGCAACACAACCACAAAGACGTAAAACAACCATAAAAAGATGCAACACAACTTCAAAGAGATGCAAAACAACCATAGAGAGATGCAACACGACCACAAAGTGACACAATACAACCACAGAGACACACAACATGACCACAGAGAAGCGCAACACAACCACAAAGAGACCCAAAACAACCACAAAGAGACACAACACAACCTCAAAAAGACACAACAGGAACACAAAGAGACACAAAACCACCTCAGAGAGATGCAACATGACCTCAAAGAGACACAACACAACCACAAAGGCACACAACATGAAAAGAGAGATTCAAAACAACCTCACAGACAACCAGGAATAGAGGCAAACAACCTCAAAGAGACACAACACAAACTCAAAGAGATGCAAAACAACCTCAAAGAGACACAAAACAAACACAAAGAGACTCAACAGGACCTCAGAGAGACACAAAACAAACTCAAAGAGAGGCAACGTGACCTCAAAGAGACAATAAACAACCACAGAGACACAAAATGACGTCAAAACGACACAAAACGACTGCAAAGAGACACAAAACAACCACAGAGACACAAAACGACCTCAAGGAGACGCACCATGACATCAAAGAGACACAAAATGACCTCAAAAAGACAAAACAACCACAGACACACAACATGAAAAGAGAGAAATTCAAAACAACCTCACAGAGACACAACACAACCACAAAGAGATGCAACACAACCTTGAAGAGACGCAAAACAACCTCAAAGAGACACAACACAAACTCAAACAGACGCAAAATGACCTCAGAGACACACAACAACCACAGAGACACAAAATGACTTCTAAGAGACACAAAATGACCTCAAAAAGAAACAAAATGACCTCAAAGAGAAGCAAAACAACCTCAAAGAGACACAAAACAAACTCAAAGAGACGCAACACGACCTCAAAGAGACATGACACAAACTCAAAAGAGATGCAACATGACCTCAAAGAGACACAAAACAACCACAGACACAAAACAACCTCAAAGAGATTCAACATGATCTCAAAGAGACAAAAAACGATCTCAGAGAGACGCAACACAACCACAGAGACACAAAACAACCTCAAAGACACGCAACAAAACCTCAAAGAGACACAACACAACTACAGAGGCACAAAACAACCTCACAGAGACACAACCACAAAGAGACGCAACACAACCACGAAAAGAGACAAAACAACCTCAAAAGAGACACGACACAAACTCAAAGAGACGCAAAACAACGTCAAAGAGAAACACAAAACAACGCAACTACAGACACATAACAACCTCGAGGAAACCCATCATGAACCTCAAAAAGACACAAAACAGAGACCACAGAGAGATGCAAAACAACCTCAAAGAGACGCAACACATCCACATACAGACGCAAAACAACCACAGAGAGATGCAACACAACCTGAAAGAGATGCAACAGGATCACAAAGGGATGCAAAACAACCACAGAGACGCACCACAACCTCAAAGAGACACAACAAGACCACAAAGATGTGTAAAACCACCTCAGAGAGACGCAACATGACCTGAAACAGACAAACAACATGACCTCAAAGAGACACACAACATGACAAGAGAGAGATTCAAAACAACCTCACAGAGACACAACACACAAAACACAAAACGACCCCAAAGAGATGCAGCAGGATCTCAATGAGACACAAAAAAACCACAGAGACAAAACAACCTCAAAGAGATGCAGCACGATCTCAAAGAGACACAAAACAATCTCAAAGAGATGCAACACGACCTCAAAGAGACACAAAACAACCACAGAGACAAAACAATCTGAAAGAGATGCAACACGACCACAGAGACACAAAATGACCTCAAAGAGATGCAACAAAACCACAGAGAGACTCGA